>NHZP01000085.1:0-113548 GCA_003313425.1 Pseudopyrenochaeta lycopersici
TAGAAGTGGGATCTGGTGTCAGTAGGGGTGTATCTAAAGAAAGGCCCTCGCAGGTGAGGGCACTGGCGAAGATGGCCGGTTGCTCGATTCTATTATGCTCGTAGGGCCCAAGTCAAAGGAATCGATAGCACGTTTATATCGTCCTGCAGTGCCGTACTCCGCGAAGGATAGACTGTCGTCCTCGCTACTTGACTCGTCCGACTTAGTGTCCAGTGAGAGACTGCTAGAGGGCGTCGAGTGCAATGATGAGGTATGTGAAGAGCTCAGCGAGGGTGCACGCAAGTCCTGCAGCAAGTATGCAGTTCTACGAGGGACACTGAAGGCGTCGAGCGACAGCGATGTCGACGAGGTGGAGCGCGATATTGGCGGGGCGTGTTGGAAGGGCGCACCCTCTGGCGTCGATAGCACCTCAGCCATAGCTGAGGCCACGCACGCTCAATGCCTTAATAGCAACCACAGTGAGATGCGGTGGTGGATTTCGTCAGCCAAACCCTCCTTCGCGAGTTTCTCTCGGCTCGGTCTCGACATGCTGCCACTGCCATGGCGGCTCGTTCGTTAAGTAGAGTCGGAAGATGCGGGAGCTGTTGGGGTTGTCGCTGTGCAAGAATGCCTCTGGGTGGACAACGCAAGGGAGAGCGGCAGCGCATGGAATGGCGTCTGTTATCGAGACGCGTGGGAGATGCAAATGATCGGAAGTTGCAGCGTCGGGAGCAGAGACCAGAGACTAGACCCCGTTCGTTCTGTCCCCCATCAGTCGGCGAGCCACTCACACCGCGGGAAACTTTATATGGCCGCTTTCATCCAGTCCTGATACGCTGCTAAGCACCGCCGAAACGGTGAACCCCGCTGTCTCTCCACTTTCACAATAGCAGAAAGATGCCGTCACCGTCCAACAAAGATGGCAGCTTCGTCAATAGGCCTACACTGTTGCATCTGCCGCGACCGTTCGCCAATACGAAAGGTGGTAGACGTTCCGTTCCATGGCTATCTCCCTTTGGCTGCAGACGGGGATGTCCGATTGATCGGTTGTGCAGACCCAACAACGAACCTTGATGGAAGGAGCTGCACGCTCACTGCGGCCGTTGCGGGGAAGTGAGGGACAGCAGCATTGAGCTGATATTGCCTAGCAGTCCAAGGTGCTGATAATGTCCAGGCGACAATGGATTCTATATAGCAATTTAATTGCAACACTAGAAAATCTCGTAATAATAGCTTTTGTGGGTGGCTCTATCGCCTCAATTACGCTGCTGGCTATCTGGTCTGTGGAGCACGTTATCGATAAGGGCATCTCGATGTGGGTTGTGCCACAGTCCACCTTTCATTCGCGTGCATCCAACAATAAGCTGGACTGTGGAGCGTGGCTGGCATAAGAATGTCAGCTTGCGGATATTCTGTAGTGATGGCAAAAGTGACATTGTCCAATAGCATTCATTCCGATTTGAGGGTAAGCCGTTCCAAGGAGCCACTCCACCATGTCGACCATCAAGATCGTACCGAGTGTCGGTCGCAGCTCCCTACCAATGATTGAAAGGCAGTAATCAGCGGCTGCGACGCCCTAGCGCAGTATCAGATAAATGTGCGCTGGAAACTGCAGCTGCATACTGTGCTGAAACTCAACAGGTATGCATTGCGAGAGAGTGACGTCGAAATTAAGGATATATTGTTGCAATGCCAGCAGTTACAATAAGAACTGCAGTTATTGTGTCCCATCCCCACTCAACAGCATATAGAGCCGTACGTCCTGTCTTTGGACCTCGCTCTTCACCCTGATCGCTTCCCGTACGTTTGTGTCACATATCGCCAGAGTAGTATCCAGACCTCAAATAGTCCGCTTCCAGCAAACAATAGATTTGCTTCAATTCGCGCCCGCATTGCAACCATGTCGACCATCTCAGACGCCATCATCAAGGACCACCGTGAGCTCGAGAAGTGCTATGACGAGGTCGTCAACAACCCGGATGATATTGACCATATAACCCAGTATGGCAATCAGTTTACCTGGGAGCTAGCTCGTCACTCGGTGGCTGAAGAGCTGCTCATCTACCCCGCTTTCGAAAAGTACATGGGCAGGGATGGCCATGAGAAAGCAGAGCACGATCGCAAAGAGCATCACCGGGTAAGCCGCACCCTGCCCAACGTTTTCCTAGTGTAGCAGTCAATCCTAATGCATCGCAGGTCAAAGAGCTCCTCAATGAATTCCAGGACATGACCGCCGCGAGTTCCGACTACATTCCTAAGCTCAAGGAGCTCTGGTCGGTGCTCAGCCAACATATCAGGGAGGAAGAGGGCGACGACCTGCCCGCCTTCGAAGAAGCTCTGAGCTCACCCGATAACCAGGGTGTCTCCGAGAGCCTGGCGAAGAATTTTGGCAGGACTAAGATGTTCGTTCCATCAAGGAGCCATCCCAGCGCTGGTGAGAACCCCTTGTTCGAAGGACCCATGGGCCTGCTTGCTGCGCCAATTGACCACGTCGCCGACATATTCCGTAAGTTTCCTGATAATACTATCAGCCCGAACCCATCGAATAAATAAATTGTTTGTACGCGTTCAGGTAATGAGCGATGCGTTCGAGGGCAGGAACTGGCGCATTGAGGGGGTGGACGGCTTGTCGCTATGGAGATCGGCGCTCTAGGGATGTTAGAAAAATGTATAGTACTTAATCATGAGTTAACTCCAATCTGCATCTACCATATCGCTCTACAATTCCTGCTCACTGTGATATTAGCAATGATCAGCTAGAGGCTACGAGCAGATTGTGAAGCTGCTGCTCGACAAAGGTGCCGACATCAACGCGCAGGGTCAAGAGTACGGCAATGTACTATAGCGTAATTCCAGAAGCTGTAGATACGCTTCAGAAGAGCATCAGCCGACCTAACTAGGTGTCCTGCTACCTAAGCTAGTTGCGCTTCAGTAGAATGCCTGCGCAGGCAGGGCTAACGAAGATAGTAACTCGGGCTCTAGCAGGAGCGCACCAGGTAATATCCACCGCTCGACCGCAGCCGCATCCTTCGAACCTGTAAAACTGGTCATCGCACATTTTCGGAATCCACGGGTTGCAAGAAAGGTCGACGTTCTGTGGGGTGTTGGAGGATGACAGGCGAAGGCGAGGGGATGGTTCGGGCGGGAGGGGTCGCTTTGAGCTGACTAATAAGCAAGTCTCGAGCTCAGCTGGTAGAACCCCGACTTCACTCTCCACTCAAACTGTCTTATCCGCACACATGGAAGCTCAAACCCAGCAACAACTACCCCGAGAGGAAGCTATTCGACTTTGCTTCCGCTTCAAACCTCAAGACATACTAGGCGAACCAGGCGCCCGTTCAATAACTGTTGCTAATGCCTTCATGCAACAGAACTTCAATAGGAAATTCGACTGGGATCAGGACTATGTCTATACACCGGCAGGCATAGATGAGGACGGAGTAAGGAGGAAATTATTTATGTTTCTCGACGTCAATAAGAATGCAAACCGCGCATTTCAAACTTTGCTCTGCTACAGAGTCGCTAAAGGAAGCCCAATGTATATGGTCCTTTCCTGCCAGCGTATATGCTAGCTGACATATTCAGTAGTTCGAGGATGGGGCTACTCGAATTGAACGAGACGGTTGGCTGGGGAACAATTCCTCTCGGACGAAGTGAGTCGGCCTGAACCATCTTAAAACGCAACGACAGTGTACTAATTGGGGGTGTAGGTGCGCTTTATCGGTGGTTTTGGTAATGTGAGGGTGCCTGTTTGCATCCTGATCAACTCCTAGCCGCCCGGTAGACCATGTTTTTCCAGCTCTCTTTTCGAGTCTTCAATTCGTCAATTCCACCTAGCTATTCGAACCCTTCGTTTCTCAGATACAGCCTATGATAGCTGTATTTCGGGTTTTATTTCATAACTCTTTTCAGCTCTTTAGTCGCGAGGGCGATCTCAGCCGACACTTCAAACGGAAGCACTTGCAGAATATCAAGGAAGGAGACCGTCTCAGCTGCGAACTATGTCAGGTAGACCTGGTAGACAAGATGCATGCGCAGCGACATGGACTCGATGTTCGCGGCACTCGTGACCTAGAAAGAGACTGCTCAATCCGCTCGGGTTTGTAAGTCGCGTCTCGTCTGAGCATTTTCTAACTTACTATGCACGTGGCGTGAAACCTACATAACTTATAGGTTTAACTTAGAGAGATCAGTGGTGTCAAGAATCAAAGAATTGAATCGGAGGGCTAGATTATTATTGATTATTAGTAGCAGACCTGTATTCATATTATGAATTCGATTATGAATCGGATTAGTAATCAGCAATTGTGAAGCAGAAGCAGTAGATTTCGGTGATGTGGTTGGAAATCTATACAATTTAGTTACCCATTATAGACTGTCGTACACGCTTGGAGGCGTTGTAATCCACTTTCTTAAGCGTCTTGCATCCCTTCCTCCTGCATCTGTAGCCATTCTTTGACTACCCTACTCTTGACCCATGACTTCAAACTCTTTCCTCGTTCAATTGCACCGCCGCCAAGTCGAAGTCACTGTGTAGCCCTCGCATTTATAGTTTCGCCGTAGTGATCGCTCTTGAAGAGTGTTCAGAGGTCTTTTCAGCCATTTGGAAGCGACCTGTACTAAATCGGCATGATTCATAAGGATTATTAATAACGTGAATGAATCACAGGCTTTGATTCATATTGATTATTAAGGAATTATTAATTCCGATTCGAATCGCCTAATAATCGATTGATTCTTGACACCACTGATACTTCATATAAACAGTAGGTTATACAGGTAGATAACTATATTTTAACAAACAAGGAACAGCGCGACATATGGTCTAAATTAGATAACCTCAGGTATTTAGATATTCCGCGCGGCCTTCTATTGCTGATGCGCAAACTACGAATGAGAAGCTGGTGATGCAAAGGTTTGGAGGCGACCTAAGTTCGATTCGGGGTTAAACTGATTCGATGGGTTTGACCGGCATTGTGCTGAGTGCTGAAGCGCAGTTGAGAGGTTGAAGTGGCTTTGCGACGTATTCTTCTATACTGCGTTTCCCACTGCTTCCCAGGCAGCGGGATCAGCAATGACACGAATATCGGATGACCCGACTGAGTTGTTACTCGATTCTTTTCTGGCATCAGGACAACATCGACGATGCCCTGCATGTAGCGCAATACGCCAAGCGCATCTACGAAGTGTTCGATACCTATCGGTTCCACATCTTGAACAAGCATTATCGTAAGTACAGGTCGCGCATAAGCCATTCAGTGTCCTTATCGCTTACCTTTCAATAGCTGTCTTCTAGCATCCACACTTACGATGTGACGCTATGTAATTTCCAAGACGCTTTCAAGGAATTTCGGCTAAAGCCGCGTTTTTCGACACTGGTCAAGTAGCGGTTTCAGCTGCTGCTATCACAATCTCCCTTGCCATAGGTCATCAGGTTGTTTGGCTTGAAGCAACACAGTTTAGTGCTCTTCAACACTATTCCGGCATAAACGTAAGTCTTTCAATTTAAACATCTCGCAATTAATCTTACGCGGTAATCAGCTTGCCCATATCATACGCTGCTTGATTGCTCCTTGCTGGATCGTTCCACTCTTGTATGTGGTTTCTACATTATTTACAATACTCGAGTTTATCTACTCTGTTAGGTATGGCCTCTTTCTAAGTTGAGTTTTGGACCTTCTTCTTACATGGTTTAGGAAATAAGTCACATCACCCGCTTATAATTCCTTTATGTATCTTGCCCTGCCGTCGGTCCTTGCGTCAGGAATGTCGAGCTGGAGACTGTACGAGCACAGGAGCTCAGGTGGGCATAACTCGAAGTACATAAGGCTACTAGTTGCAGTTATTGCTTCGAATGCGACTGCAGCTCTCTGTCAGCTTTGTGGCGCAATGGTTTTCTATGCCTACTTGCTTAATGGCAGTAAGATGAGTACCCGATCGTATCAGAGCATACTTCTCGTATGTATAGATTCTTAGCTATGAAACAATCTAACATGCGCAGGCATGTTCATCTACGCAACTTCTTTGTCCTCTCATATTCTGTTGTGCCGGTATCGCCCGCCAAATATCCGAATGTATTGGCGTTGGAGAGGCATATCACGCTCAGCTGGCTTGAGTAACGGCGATGTTGAGGGAGCAATGAGACTGGACAGCCTATAGACTGCGAGCCGAAGTTGGGTTTTTGCTGGCTGAACCTGGATGTACTAGTTTTCGAGCGGACACGCCAACGCCGCAAACGCATCATTGGTTCGTTGCGTTGATGTCCATCCCAAGTGGTTTGCTTCCGACAGAGTCACAGAGATAACCAAAGGCACCTAACCGATTAGTCCTATTTCTAGCTAGAAATAGAAACACATTCCAACTCATGTGGCTCTGACCTTTTCGTAATATAATTTTTGTGCCTTTGGCATGGCACTGTAGATTTAGTGGTGATTGGCCAGTCCGACGGCAAAGCAGGGACGAAAATAGCAGAGAGCACTTTCTCAATACCCCACCTCAACATCGACATTCACAAGTCCGTGCCCAACCCTGAGTCGCATCTCAAGTCTGTCTCCTCGTGCTAGAGCCATCTCCACATTGGCGAATCGCCATCTCTCTTTCGCTACGCTAAACACCGCCGTTCACCGACCCACCGACGATTGCAGAGACATTGATCAAGCGGCTAGTTTATTTACTTTGTCGGTCCACCTCACCATCAGGCTGCAGCATTCCTGAAACATGTTATGGACCTGACAGGTCTTTCGGCGTCAACACACGTATCTCATGCCTTACCAGACCTCGTGCTCTACGCTGAGCGATTTTCATCGATATGTCCACCTGTGTCGATTCGAAGATTAACTTCCTCAAAATTAAGGAGAAATAGCAGGCAAGATGGGACTCTCATGTAACAAAGATACAAGAAGAGTGGGATATAGATTTCCAAGAGAATGACTGAAACAGCAATATATGACAGGGGCCGTGGGCGTATATATATAAGAGTGAGGCACTACGCTTGTAGGAACAACAACAATGAACATGATCACTTGCTTCAACAAGACCACTCAGCACACTAGACCACTCAGCACTAGGCCACTCAGCACTAGGCCACTCAGCACTAGGCCACTCAGCACTAGACCACTCAGCACACAACACACCAGAGCACTTAACACCGGCCGTATACTGAAGCGAGTTCCAAGTGTTGTGGCTCCTGGCATGTGGATGATTGGTGGGTGCGCGACGAGCTTGTGAACAACGTAAGCTGGTAGGGCAAGTTCACTTGGAAGATTGATGCAGCGCTTGAGAAATAGACGCATAGTTAGATAGTGGATCAAGCGTTGCGTTGGATTGAAATTCTTTAATTTCAACTGCTGCGTTCGATTGCTATCGTCAAAATAAGCAAATTCTGATCATTAAGAGTCTTTTGTAACGTGTTGACTTTGCGTCGATAAGTTTGAAGCGTGTCAGAGGATGAAATCCAAGTACACATCCTCTCCCAAGGATTCGTCCGGCACAGCACTGGTTACGTCACTATGCACACCACTCACCATTGACACCACTCAGCACCACCAGTCAACGCTCACCACTCAGCATCCGCTACTCAGCACTCACTATGGACACCGCTCACCATCGTCACCAGCACTCAAAATTGGGAACCGTTACAAGGGCTCCAAAACAGGAGCCCCAGATCCAAACCTGCACTGCACGCGTAATGCAACCTGCTTCTGGGTACGAATTTGGTCCAGGGTTTGGTTGCATGACTAGTTTGAATATACTGGCCCAATCTTCGGTAGCACGGTGATGGCCTCTCAACAGCAATCGCAGCTACCAGCATGCGCCAAAGCAAGAAGAGCTTTAAACAATAGCTATTAGAAGCTATTAAAACCCTCTACGAAAAGTTGACGAAGTTATGCTTAGAATATCACACATATTTTGTTGGCGGGCAGCAGGCAGGAGGAACTAGGTTGATTCCTATCAAATGAGACACAAGGGAACTATATACCCTGTGGATGCTTATATAACAGAGCACGTGAGGAGCTAACCGTGTTGGCTAACATATTTATTTTCTTGCCCATCGCAATGGCCGCTTCAACGTAATCATCTCTAGAGACAAGACTGGTCAGCCCTGGTTGCCGCCAAGTCAAGATATTCTTGTAGGCTCCCCTTTATTGCAGCTATCAAGGACTAAGTTGTTTCAAGGACAGATTGTATCCTTCGCCGGTGATAAAGTTGCCGTCGCATTTCCATCGACCTCGACGTGGACGAGCGTACGTTACCTCTCACGCAGCGGGTTCATATGCGCCGTGTGACCTCAGCACATCGGCAAATATGGAATGTGTTACAAGCAAAGCTAAGTTAGATGTAAATGTTAAGCGGGTGGAGCGGTCGTTTGTGCAATACGTTATTGATAGAAAGCATGTTCAGTAGCGTTCAAGGTCACGTGATAGATCAACATCAGCACTTTTGGAGCCAGCACCGTCACGTCTACAAAGGCAAAAACCACCTAATTAACCCACCAACTTGGCGACACATAGCCTTGCCATGTATGTCTGCTATTTTGGTCTTTCCAAGGTCGTCATGCAGCTATAAATGATCCTAACAGTAAAAAATAGTGTGCAGACATCATAACCTGTAACTGATCGTCTTCCGATTTAAGAATTAGGTGGGTGGCGAGTTTCTCAAAGCTCAGCTGGCGGGCATTGCCACCGCCGATGGCGTGCGGCTGGCGACGCTCTCGCCAAAACCATGGTCCGGATTGGTCGGACGCGGCATAATCCGTGGTCACCAGCCCCAAGCTGAATGAGGTTACTCAATCATTCATAAGACCCCAGGTTCCTTGCTCACATATTCTTAGCCTGGGCAGAATTGAACTGTCAGAGAATTTCGGTTCCACATACAGGTCCTGTAGAGTAAGGTAGCCCTCAAAGCTCTCGCTCATGCGATTTCTAGCACGTATCCGGGCCGTACATAGCGTTGCCCACCCTATATTCGATATCCGGATAGCTACCTGCCTTAACTAGATCTGTACGGCACGACCTAGGAGGCTCATGGTATCTTAACAATATACTTAGGGGAGAGCGGTGCTAGTCAATCAGCGAGATCAGCACACCTTATTGAAGATGACTTTAGAGGGCTGCGAGACAGTAACTTGCGGATTCTGGATTAATTGGAGTCAGTTTGCGCCAGTGACTCTATATACAATTCCTGCTGACCTGTATAGACAAGGGAGCCATTCTTGGCTCAACTTTCACACTTCCTAATAGATATGGCCTAATTTTAGTCGCATTCATTACCTTGTGCATAAAATTTGCCGGCGGTGCTACGTGGGGAATTGTTCGCTATCTGATACATCAGATCAACGCGTCTCCACGGTCGCAAGATGACGTGTATCACCAGCTCCAGCTCATCTTACGGAATATAGAAAGCGAATTCCAGCTAATATTGGACCTTTTCAAGGTCGGGTACGGCCACGAAAAGAATCGATTAAAAACATACAGGCGCGCTCTCCCTCTGATTTTCATTGCCACCGTCCACATGTTCGGCATCTGGATAGCAGTTCTCATCACGCCGACAGTCCTTGTCCGCAACGATGAGGTCCGAGTAGCGACCCAAGCCTGCGGATTTCTGGAAGAAGTCTCGCAGTACAACAATTTTACAGACCAAAAGACCTTTGAGACAGCTAACGCTCTCTTGTTGTGGGGACGGAACACCTATCGAAGAGCAGCTAGCTACTCGCAGATCTGCTA
Source organism: Pseudopyrenochaeta lycopersici (assembly GCA_003313425.1). Classification (NCBI taxonomy): domain Eukaryota; kingdom Fungi; phylum Ascomycota; class Dothideomycetes; order Pleosporales; family Pseudopyrenochaetaceae; genus Pseudopyrenochaeta; species Pseudopyrenochaeta lycopersici. Next base: position 9,702 of record NHZP01000085.1, read on the forward strand.
CAACCATGGCTACGTGGAAAACTCCACTGTCTGTGATATGCTGGTTCGTCCAACTATCCAGATGACATCGAAATTGGTCCCATGCCCATTCCAGGAAAGGATCTGTAATGGGAATGGCTCTCGAGCTGGATACTGGCTTCGTGCATTCTGACATTCACTTAGGCATCAATACACGGCCTAGAGACAGGGTTTCTGCCAAAAAAGGTGCTCACTTGTGTGCCTCTAGCTGGCGAGAGATATACGGACGGTTGGTTCAAAGTCTCGGAAGAGCAGACTTTAGAACTCACCGGCAGCCCCTTCGCCGAATTTATCGCGTACGAGTTTGGGCGTCACCGCGATGCTGACAATCTTGAGCCGCACCTCACCTTCTCTATGGACAGCTTGCTTTCTGCAAGGGGGGAGACACCGTACGGCACTGCGTAAGTAGCGCTTTACACCCGGTGCGAAGGATGTCCTCCATATACCTATATCACAAAGTCTAACCAAATCTCCAGCTTCCTCAGCTCAACTTTCAACAGCAACTCCACTGAACTTGAATTCGACCCAATCCCTGAACTCCAATCCCTAAACGCCGACCTCACGGTGATCTCCCTCGTAAACCGCGTGCGCTACCGCAACGCAATCCAAGACCCCTGGTTCAACTCCAATATCTGCGCCAACGATACCCTCTTCGGCTCCTTCTGCATGTCGACCAACCCCATCTCCTTCCTCGGCTGTCAAGAGCGGTATCAACTCTGTACCCACGACGCGAGGTACTGTTCGCCGCTAACCGGGATTTTGGGCATAATCCTGGACCCAAAGAACTCGCCCGCGCTTAATCCGACCCAGAAAGCCGTATTCAACTTCATGTGGCAGACGATACGCATCATGCGCCTCTACAACCAGCTCAGCCTCATCGGTCAGGAGAACCTCGTCGCGAACAGCTACCTCTGGGCATCGGGCGCCTTGTTTGGCGTGTCGGCCGCGCTGCCCGACAGGCAATGGCAGATCGAGGTTGCAAACTTGATGAACACAAGTCTCGCGGGAATGCAGCTGATGGCGCAGATGTATGCCCGGCCCACAGACTTCGATACTGGGTCTGGGATCGATTTGCTCAATCACATTGTTCCACCAGGGGATAAGGAGCATAGGTTGCTTTGTGATAAGGTTAAGGTGAGGAGTCAGGCACATACGTCCTTTTCGGCGCTGGGGTTCTTTCTTACGGTTGCGCTGTCGCTGCTGTTTGTTGTAACAAACATAAGTCTCCCCAAGATCGTGGGATGTGTCCAGCGGAGGACCGGTAAGGGGTTGCATAGACGATTGGATTGGATTGAGATGGGGGCGTTTCAGTTGCAGAGGATCGCGGCCGAAGGGCGCGGCATTGGGCCGTGGAATGGGAGGGAGAAGGAGGTTCCGACACTGGGGGAGTTTGGGCATCTGTTCTCGTTGACGGGGCAGAGTTTGAAGAGTCGATGGAGTGGGGCGGATAATTGTGAGACTCGGGGAAGGGAGGCGGATGACATGGAAACGAAGAATATACAACGATCATGGGATGGGAGGGCGAGGGAGACTAGTCCAAGAGTGGAGGTTAAGAGGGCTAGGAGCCCAGGGGAGGTAGAGGAGGTGATTGATAACAATCCGATTCCCAGTCCCTGATCACGTGACCACTTTCAACCGGGAAGAGGGAAATTTGGAAATGTTTATTTAAGTGCGTGTATTGTCAATACCAGTTTTCCATTGCTTTCGTTCGCACTGGGCCTAGCGAAGCTACTTAAAAAGAAAGCCACTAACAGCAGATTCAGTAAAAGGCAGAATGCCTTCAGTGCGCCACAAATTTTTCGAATGCTGGACGAGAAGGAAGACCCAGCGCGCAATATTTGGGAAGGAGAATATTCAAGCGTACCGATTCTTTTTATGCAGACTACGGGCAAATTTCCATATAACAATATGAAACGGTCAGAAAAACGTTGCATCGACAGGCCAATTATAACGTGGGCAGAAAATCAGACAAGCGGAACGCCCAAAAATCGAGCGTCACATCAATCGCCAACCGCACAAATTTTGTCTCCACCTGCATTAAGCTCGCAAACGGTTCCTCTTCTGCTGCGTGGCCTTGAGCATGACCACTCGAGCATGAGCGAGTTCGATCTACGAGAAAATTCAGCTTCAATACCACCGAGCAACTTCTCTGCCTTTGAAAATCAGCCGAGAGGGTTTATGTGATCAACCGCGGTGGCCAAACGGCAAGCTTGGCAGTCATACGGACAGGGCGATCCAGTTTACAACAACGTGTACACCATAACCTCTGCATATCACAACGGTACTCTCAAGATGTATACCAGCCACATCGGCCGGATCGTGGCACGTGCTTGCGGATCTTATGGAAGGGTAAATCCGCTCACTGTGATCGTTCCAGAGCCATGCTCGTCAGCGTGTCGGGATGGTCTGCCCATCAAGAACGCATAATACCCTGGGTCCCAGCCCCGAAATAGTTGTTTCCTGGTTCAACAAGCATGATGAAATCATTCCGCGAGAACGACAAGGAGCCGTTGCCTTCTTATCATGTCTATTTCCAGATCGGAGGGCGGACCGTGTCTTCGTTCTGCGGGAAAATTGCCTCAAATTAATCATCAAGCAAGCTCAAGGGCTCGATGAGACACGTTTAAAGCAATTACAAAGTTGGAGGACTAGAGACGGTGCCGACTTTGCGTCTGGGCGCGACTTTGCTCACCCTGCGCACGAATAATGCGCAGTAGTCGCAAAAAGCTGAACACGTTGCAAATGGTGTTGCACTCGCTCCTTCTTCCGGCCTCGGAAGTTGTTGCAGCTGGGCCCCCAGTGCCAGCGACTGCAAGTCACCCCAAGCCCGCTCGGCGAGGAACCCTGCCCGTTCACAACATTCATTGGCCAACAGAGTATTAGTATGAGTACCCTAATAATGTGGCACATGTGATGCAATTCTCAATAGACTTAAAATTATCTCTATTTTGAGTTGTCTCCCCCTCTTCTACAGAGCGCAACCTGCTCCTTTATATCTATGGCCTCAACTTCAGCTCTTCGGTCTGGCCGACGGTGAATCCGATATTCTCGGTCTCACCGAAAGTATGGAATTTCGGTCTCTCCGATCAGATATCACCGTACTTTCTAGACCTGTCAACACAGAGGACCTCCGTAAGGCTTTTTTTTTAACAGTCAAGCAGGTATGCCTCTTCTAATGGAGTGTATACTCCTTATTGGAGAACGTCAAAGCAGCCACGGTCAGCCACCGCCCCTTGCCCTTTTTCGCATAAGCTATTTATGATGACCTGTCATCTAGCCGAAGGCTCCACATAAAAGGATTCGTTGCGATTGACCAGAATGCTTGAAGACTGATTGATTGATTCTTACGCCACAGGGTGCCCAGAAGGCCCATGGGCTGACTATCCCATCTGACCTAATCGCTTAGACCTCGGTACGCCCACGCTTCATTCCAAGCCCAAAGCAGCTTCGTCCCTCTCGACTCTGACCTCTCTACTCCTTGTAGTTATACCGACCAGGACCTGCCTTACTCTTGTCCCCACGGTCCTTCGTATCCGAGAGCCGTTTCCCGACCGTCGACCTTCTCATTACCGGCTGGCCAACTTCGAGTCCGCGAGGATATAACCTGTGGCCTGGAGGGTCCTACAGTATCGCGTTCACCCTAGATGTCCAATGGCAATAACAAACTCGACAGTCCTGTTGAGCACATTGGGGTTAGGTTTCCAAGACTCCGCCTTTCCATCCAGTGGTTCGCCCGAGGGTAGCCGTTGTTCCGACCGTCCTCCTAAGAAGAAGCACAGGTCGCCCCACCTGTTACCTGCGACTTTCCGTAGTGCCGGACGGAGCTCGTCCCATCGTGAACATTCGAAGAGGAAGTGGCGAACAGTTTCTGGGGTCTGTCTTTCACACTCGCATAAGGCTGAATTCGTGGCGCCTATTTTCGCAAGGTAACTCTTGAGCCGACTCTTTCCAGTACGTAGTTGGCACAGTATCGCTGCTTTCTTATATGTGAGGTTGTCGTACATGATTCGCGTGTGTCGGCCAGGTAGTGCTGCGTCTAGGGGTACCGGCTTATCCAGTTTTGTCCTTGGTAAGAGGGCGTGAGTCCTTTTCAGCGCCGACGGTAGTGTGAGTCCGGATATCGGCGGCAGGTCTTCACTTGTCGCTTTCTTTGCTAGGTCATCTGCTTTCTCACTTCCTTTGATTTTCGCGTGTGCGGGAACCCATTGGACACGAACATCTGGCCCTCCTCGTCCTCTTAAGTCTAGTACGGTGTTCACGATCAGCCGAATCACGGCTTGACCACTCTGGCGAGAAGGTCGCTCCACTGCTCTAATGGCTGTCTGACTGTCGCTTACTATCACATAGGTGAGATCTCTGGCCCTGTCTCTGAATCGGGCAATCATGTCGGGAGACCAAATGGCTGAGATGAGTTCGAGTGCGGCTTGAATTGCTATGAGCTCGACGTGGCTCGCTGTGTATCCGTCGTTTTGCCCGACTCTGATAGCCTCACCGTGTTCTGCAACTGTATTGTCCCGTCTTCTGGCCGAATGGTAGACGCCGACTCCGGCGTTGTTCCCTCGGAATGAGGCATCCACAAAGATTTTTAAATCTTCAGATTCGTCTGCCCACTTCTTTGCTTCTTCTCTACTAAGGATGTTGGCTTTTAATCCTTGTTGCCACGGGGGTATGCAGAACGGATCAATCCTCTCCAGCCCAATAAGATTAACTGACTCCAGTTTCGCTGCCACTTGCTGGAGCGGTGAAGGAAAGCGCTTGTTCTTCGTGTCTATACCCTTGCGTATCTTCCACCACGGATGATTTGCCGGGAGGGTGTGGCACTTGACGTAGAAGTTGTATTTCTGTCTGCACAGGCGCGTCTCGAGTTGTTCGATATCCGCTTCCACTTCGGCCCTGGTTAGCGCCACGGTACGAAAGGCTCCTATTATCGCTTGCGTTCCAATCCGCTGGATCTGGTTTAGCATCCTGATGGTCCGACTTGTCAGACTCATAGACCATATCGGGGACGCATAGTCGACCGTGGGTGTCACTGTTGCGGTGAACAGTTGCCTAGCTGCTCCTACCGTCATCCCTTTCATGCGCTTCAGAGCTAGAGCTGCCCTCACACCTCTCTTGGTGGCTCTGGCCGCATGTTGGTGAAACCGAAGTTTCTGATCGAAGACCACCCCAAGGATTTTGACCTCCGATTGTGGATGGATTGCTTCTCCATTGACGACGATCGGCCGGTTTGATGTTGCATTGTTCCTGCGTGTGAAGTGGATGAAGGCCGTTTTATCAGCTTCAAATGAGGCACCGCTCTTCCGCGCCCATTGCTCTGCTTTTGCTACTACTGTTTCTTGTAGCAAAGAGGTGTTTTCCTCTGCTGACGCCCCAGTGACCCAAGCAGTGTAGTCTACAAAAGCTATTGCCCCTTTATTGCGGTTTATCTTGGATGAGACCAAGCCCGCATTGAAGTAAAGGAACAAGATGGGAGATAGCGGGGATCCCTGAGTTGAAAATGTGATTCTTCAAGTGTATAGATTGACCTATGGGCCTGTGTGTACTTATATACATGTAGACTGTCCCTGTCTACATAGGCAGACAAGCCACAGACTCCACCGTGGCGTATTAGTTGAAATGTGTTTCTTCAAGCGTGTATATTACTATATGACCTTATAAGTACTTATATACTTGTAGGCTTGGTCTGCCTGAATAGGCAGACCCGCCACAAGCTCCATTGTGGCTTGCTTGCCTATAAGGCATCCACGTCACCTTGTCACATGCTGTTTCAAAACAACTGTATTTGCCTATCCCTTAAACCGCCGAGTTGTGCCTTTTTTTGATATAACCAATAAAAGCGTACGCACGTGCCCACCGGTAATACTTCGGCCCCATTAGCGTGCCAAGTCTTGCAACACCAAAGTTGTGTACGCCAACAATTTGTACGATTACAATTACAATAACTTCTTAAAATCACCGCCATAACGCTCTTTTTTTACGCAATATGGCGCGCGGTACACGTTCATACGGCCGCCCTGATGATGATCTCGTTCCTACCGATTTTTCGCCGCCACAGAGATTCAGAAACAGGCCTCTAATGCCACCAGAAACTCCACCGCCTGCATGGGAGCCTCTACACGTACAAAACGAGCATCAACGTGGTAAACCTAATTTACCTGGTGAAGTGAATCGCGAGAGCCCAATTGAGCTCTTTCGGCTGTATTGGAACGATACAACAATCCAACAAATTTGTGACTACACAAACGAGATTGCCAGCCGGCGAGAACGTCCTCAGCCGGCTTTCGCACGTACATGGCGACCAGTTACTCCAAATGAGTTTTTTGGTTACTTAGCTATTGTAATCCACATGGGGATACACCAAGAGCCGTGTATTGAAGATTATTGGCGAACTGACGTTGAGTTTGGAGTCCGCCATTACGTTCACGAAATTATGAGCCGTAACCGTTTCCAACAAATTGATCGTTACGTATATGTTTGCAAACCTCGCAACGATGGCGACCCACCATTTTCTAATACATTTGAACGTGTATTTGGCCTCTCTGAACATTTTAGAAGGGTCTCACAACATTATTGGAGCCCCGGCCAGCACCTTGCCGTTGATGAGTCCATGACACGTTTTTATGGGCGTGCACGTGAGACTACAGTAATTGATTGTAAGGCACAATCAACCGGTTACAAGATCTGGTTCCTGGCAGACTCTGGGTATTGTTTGAACTGGAGGTTTCACTCAAAAGGACAAGGTATGGGTGGTGGGCCATACAAACTTAGTCCACAATGGAGAACAGAAGGGTTTCCGCCTACACAAGCCGTTGTTTTGGAGTTGGCCGTTGACCAGCTTGCTGGTGAGCCCAATCAACGATTGTTACCGCCAATGAGGCACGTAATTTGGATGGATAATTTGTTTACAACGATCAAATTATTGGAGCGTTTACGATTTGATGGAATTGGAGCTGCTGGTACGGTGCGAACCTCGAAGACCCCACGTGAGATTAATGAGGCAATTGCTAACGTACAAAACGGCCCTCTTTCTCTCCAGGAACAACTCCCAATTACGCCTTCCTCGTCGCAATCTCAAATCCAATTACCGTTACGATCGCAATCGCCGTTACAAACGCCGTTACAATCGCAGTCGCAATTACAATCAACGTTTACAAACGCCACAATCTATTTGAACGCCCCTGAAAGCTTTTCCAATCGTCTCATCAATGTACGGCCTTGGCGCGATCAGTTGGAGTGGGGAACAATACGATATGACGTAAGCGGAACAGGGAGAGTAGCCCAGTTCGCGTGGAGGGATAACAGCGTTGTTCTCTTTGCTTCAACGGTCGGCAGTTTGGTGGAGACTATCACCAGAGAGCGTCGTCGGCCAGCAGCTTCAAGAACAGGTGCTTCTCAAACACGGAGACTGTTTGGGAACCAGATTCGGATGCCCTTGAGTATACCGGCGTTGATTGACGATTACAATCACTATATGAATGCAGTTGATCGTTTTGATCAACTCAGGAGCTACTACTCAATCCTACGTTCCCATCGGAAAACCTGGAGGCCTTTGTTTACTCTTCTGATTGACATCTCACTTGTCAACAGTTATAAGTGGTATACAGGTAACGAGAAGACTAACCGCAATGATCACAAGACGTGGCTTTCAAGGTTAGTGGTACAGTTGAGGGATTTAACGATACAACCCACGCGTTTACGACGTTTTGATCAATTGAAAAGCACTCAGGGGCAGCACCAAATCGATTGCCTTTACCCTCAATACCGTAGTTGCGTAGTTTGTGCTGTTACAGGTAAGCGATCAACGCCTCGCCGCCCACTTGGTGAGTTACCAGTGAACCAAATTCGCCGTACTCGACCAAAACGGACTAAATGGGGCTGTATTTACTGCCAAATACCTGTATGCAAGAAACCCTGCTGGTCTCAGCATGTGAATGAATCGCATAGGCGCGAAACCAACCTGCAGGCAACGCGTTTTTAGTTGAATAATCGATCAATTGTTCCAAAATTACGATCTCGAACTTGCGCATTTACGTGATCAAACGTACGAATTTCTCTCACCCAATTTCTTTGGTGAGGCTTCTTTGAGGTTCGGAAAATGGCGATTTTAGCCACCGATGCCGCCGATTGGCTGCGAAAAAAAGGCATAACTCGGCGGTTTAAGGGATAGGCATATACGCCACCTCGTCACGTGCTGTTCAGAAACAACTCAGGGATCCCCGCTATCTCCCATCTTGTTCCTTTACTTCAATGCGGGCTTGGTCTCATCCAAGATAAACCGCAATAAAGGGGCAATAGCTTTTGTAGACTACACTGCTTGGGTCACTGGGGCGTCAGCAGAGGAAAACACCTCTTTGCTACAAGAAACAGTAGTAGCAAAAGCAGAGCAATGGGCGCGGAAGAGCGGTGCCTCATTTGAAGCTGATAAAACGGCCTTCATCCACTTCACACGCAGGAACAATGCAACATCAAACCGGCCGATCGTCGTCAATGGAGAAGCAATCCATCCACAATCGGAGGTCAAAATCCTTGGGGTGGTCTTCGATCAGAAACTTCGGTTTCACCAACATGCGGCCAGAGCCACCAAGAGAGGTGTGAGGGCAGCTCTAGCTCTGAAGCGCATGAAAGGGATGACGGTAGGAGCAGCTAGGCAACTGTTCACCGCAACAGTGACACCCACGGTCGACTATGCGTCCCCGATATGGTCTATGAGTCTGACAAGTCGGACCATCAGGATGCTAAACCAGATCCAGCGGATTGGAACGCAAGCGATAATAGGAGCCTTTCGTACCGTGGCGCTAACCAGGGCCGAAGTGGAAGCGGATATCGAACAACTCGAGACGCGCCTGTGCAGACAGAAATACAACTTCTACGTCAAGTGCCACACCCTCCCGGCAAATCATCCGTGGTGGAAGATACGCAAGGGTATAGACACGAAGAACAAGCGCTTTCCTTCACCGCTCCAGCAAGTGGCAGCGAAACTGGAGTCAGTTAATCTTATTGGGCTGGAGAGGATTGATCCGTTCTGCATACCCCCGTGGCAACAAGGATTAAAAGCCAACATCCTTAGTAGAGAAGAAGAAGCAAAGAAGTGGGCAGACGAATCTGAAGATTTAAAAATCTTTGTGGATGCCTATCAATCAATCGAGATAACTCTTACACCCCCAAAGTTTTGACAGTTGGAGGCGTGGGCAGCCGTCCCCGACTCACTGATCCGCAAGCTGATCACTAGCATGCCACACCGCCTTGACGCTGTAAGGCTTGCACAGGGCTACCAGACTAAATATTAAGTGTATTGCGATTAATTTGCGCTAATAATTGTCTAGTTTAGTCTACCCTACGTGATGTTATGGTGCTTTGAAGTTGAGGGCTTGAGTGGTGATGGGGACGCTAGCCTCCTTGACGAACAGACTTTTGTCCTGTGACTGTAACGTTAATAGTAAGCTATGTTGAATCCGCAGTAACCTGGAGCTTGGCGCATAGGTATGCAACGTTAGTACTGACACAGGTTGCGAAGGATGATCATCCCTAAGATTTTGCTCCTTCACTGTTACCACACGCTCTGCAGCGCTACTGCCTGCTTTACCTGTCCGTCTACTTCATAAGCTCCTATAAGCATCTGTCATCCAGCTCCTCAATCCACCCACAACACTCTTCAAGCCACTTGACTGCTTATCGGAACCTGCCATCCACCCGCAGACACCGCACTACCAACAGGTTCATGAAACGTGGTTATATTCACTGGCACAAGAGCGTACCACCTCACTCAATTGTTGAGACCATCAGCTAGCTAAGAAGGGGTGGAAGGGGACAATGCTGTTAGCTGAGTGAATGGCGGTAAGCTAGTCCGCTGAAGAGAGCTAATCGACTAGCAACGCAGCGTAAGGAGCATAGAAGGGAGAGCATCCAGAACAAGAAGAATTAACAAGGGAGAGGAGAGGAGAGGAGATAGTTGCTCAAAGAGAGGCTAAATTACAAATTGCTCGTGAGCAAGAAAGGGTGCAATCAGGCTTCAACCGCGTGCGCTGCTCACTTGTATGTTCATGATCGGTGTTCGAAACCAACCAACCCCCTGAACTTTTGTTGTGGATCAAACCGACGCCTCAAATCAACAAGCTTGTTGTAATGCTTTCCGTATGTCTAGTATAGTTAGCTTGCACACTTTTGTAGAAGATTTTATTCAAACTCACTATGAGAGGATCATAAAAGGGCTCCAACCCAGGCGGGGTAACCCGGAACTCTACGCCATCCCCCAGGATCTGCTTGGGAGCACCTGTTATCAACTCACGCGCCAATGCTAGCTCTTCTGGGGGTGCATCAGCTCGTGTGCCGCATCCGATGAGCAAGATATGCTTCGTATCAGTGGGGCGGGGATAGCCGCAGTCTTCGGGACCCCCTTCTACGTATGGGCACTAAAGCAAGCTTAGTATAAGTCAGAGTAGCATGAAGAATTGCTCGTACCATTGTGAAACACTCGAAGAGCACCATTGAGCAGTCAGCAATAGAGCCACCGTACTCTGGTAACTTGTCCGCCCAGGCAATCCCACGGTTAATCGTGTCCTCATCCAGAGTTGCTACAGCCATAGTGTTCCAGTACAAGCTCAAAGCTCCGCGAGTCTTCGTCACATTTCCTTGGTATGCTTGTTAGCTTTGAGACAGGAAGAGAAATCTTGGGCCGACTCACGTTGCATAGCCATTACTCCTGAAACACTCGTCTCTCGTGTATTTTCAATGGCTCCAGGTATGTCAAGCGCAAACTTGAACTCGTTGCGGGCGTGTTCCTCCCCATTTGCGTCATACACTTGCAATATCAGCGGGCCCCCGTGAACGCCTTCACCTTTGTTGTCATCGTCGGCATGCATAGACTCCAACACTTTGTCCTTTACTAAACAAAGGAATATCGATACTCTTGGATCAGTGTTGTAGTTTATGTGATCGGTCACGCCGCGAAGTACCACCGGCAATGAAGAACGGGGCACAATGATGTTGCCACTGTAGATCTTCTGCGTGTATGGACGGGCGCGGAGGACCACCTCTGTAACGACTGAAGGAAATGATTTTAGCAATTGTAGCCCAGGGCTTTCAAGATTACGGGGTACTTACCGCCATAACCAGCACCACCCCCACGGATGGCGAAAAACAGATCTGGGTCGTTCGAAGCCTTGACCACAGATCCATCGTGCATCACAACCTCTGCATCGATCAAATTGAGTGGGTCGGAGATGCAGCCGTATTCGCCGGACATCCAACTGAACCCGCCAAGTTGGATACAGCCTCCTACTCCAATATATGGCGTACGGGCCGCAAGCACTAGTGAGGTGAGCGAGATTCTACAAAACCAAGTAATTCATGGGGAACTGACTGGTATGTGTAGGGTCTGCACGTTCCATCAACTCAACAACTTCGATCCATTGCAGGCCAGCACCGACACGGGCCAACTTTGTCTCTTTGTCGTATGAGAAGCTCTTGAATTTAGTCATGCTGACAATGACATCTTGAGCAGAAGCTCCCTTCATACCATGACCGCGAATGTTGAAATCCAGATCCGACTTGTACAGACCGCGTATGATGCGGCTCAGGGCTTCTGTGGATGCAGGGGCGAGCACAACAGGAGGTTTGCCATCCTCATAAGCGCTGAACGGCTGAGCATTGGCAGAGTAATCTTCGTTGTCTCGCTTGATGATCTCGGAGGGGTCGAGTTCTCCGATCAGTGGTCCGAGGACGCGAAGAATCTCTTCAGGCTGTTTTGTGCTCGACATTGTGTGGTGGCAATCTGAATAGTGCTGTGAGTGCTTGTGGTGTAATCCGGCTGTTGGTTGACCGAGTACATTTATGTCTATGTCTTCAATTGAGCAAAAGATCAAAGCCGAAGTCCGTCGGCTTTGAACTCTATCAAGTGCCTAAGACCGAGCGTGTATGAAGGGATGGGAGTTGCAACACGTTTATGTTCTAGCTTTGTTGGTCTTTAGCTCCTTCGCTTATCCTAGTATAAAGTTCATGTTCGCTATTCGGCCTTGGGAAAGAGCGAGATCAGAACGCCCAGCATTTACGTCTGTAAGAATAGAGTTCGCTTTGTAGCTAATGTTAGTTCCCTCTTGTTGTCATATGCTCCGCACTTCTATAATTAGTGATTACACTCACCTTGAACAATTGGAGCGCAGAGCCGCTTGATGACGGTGATTGGTTGGCTTATATAATCTACGATACCCCGCATATTGTGCCTGCGGGTCAACCTTCCTTGCCCGAAAAACACGACAACAGCGAGTATTTCAATTTTTGGAATTAACGCAGTATATCGCACGTAAAAGTCCGCTCAAGACGCCTAACGACTAGCCAGCACTTCAGAAGCAGCGCCCACTGCTACTGAGGCGTCATGGCGACACCGTGGCCTCGAAGGGCGACATGGCCTTCCCCGCTTCGCGAGCATGCTACCGCCCTCAGCGCATTTCTTCACGATGTGCTGAACACTATCGAGCGCAATGGTAGCCAGACCGTGCCAGCGGACCTTGCTGGAGATGTCATTCGCGGGGCACTGACGTTCGTCTTGAAGACGCAGCACACGCCTGACCTTGGCACTATCTGCGACGCCCTCAGGGTCGCACAAACTGAAGCTAAAGCTACTGCGGAACACACCGCACAAGCCCTCGATCAGATCAAGAGCGAGCTCAAGAACACTACAGAAATCATGCAACAGACAGCTGCAAGTATACAGCAGAATGGTAACACAGCAGAGGAGGCGAGGGCCGCTGCGAAAGAAGCAACAGAAGTAGGGAAAGCGACCCTAGAGATGGCGAGAGAGATCAAGAATAAAGCACCACAACAGCAGACGAACGGGCCAGTGTCATACGCTGCAGCGGCAGCTAGAGGTCCCCCACTAGCAGGTACATATAATACACAGAGTCGCAAAGCACCAATTGTGCAGACGCAACGTGAGGTCATCGTGAACATCAGAGATCCGCTCACCGTACAGGCCCTTCGGGCGATGAACCCCCGCAACCTTAAAGCCCACGTGGAGCGTGCAATCGAGCAAAGCGGGAACGAGAACATTGCAAGCGTGAAGATTGTGTCATCTAACCAGCTTAAGAGCGGAGACCTGAGCGTCAAGGCAGCCACTAGTACTGAAGTCGAAGCACTCCGACAGTTCGCAGACGATTGGGCCATGCGCATCGGCAACGGGGCCAGCATACAGATTCCGACGTACGGCGTCCTTGCTCACGGCATCCGCACTAACACGATGGATATGGACAAGTTCGAAGAGAACAGGAACCAGATTCTGCAGGACAACAGACCGTTCATTCCCCAGGCTGAGATCCGACACATAGGATGGCTGACCAGAGACGCTGCCGTTAAGATCGCATCAACTATTACCATTGAATTCACCAAGCCAGAGGACGCAAACAAGATCATAGACGAGGGCCTAGTCTGGCAGGGCGAGGTCTTCCAGTGCGAGCGATACGAGAGACAGTGCCGCGTGAAGCAGTGCTTCAAGTGCCAAAAATACGGCCACATAGGAACCCAGTGCAAGGCACCAACAGCATGTGGCTACTGTGCGCAGGAACACGACACCCGGGACTGCCCAACCAAGTCGGACCGGAACGCGCCCAGGAAATGTACCCTCTGCCGTGGCGACCACGAAGCTTGGAGCCGCCAGTGCCCAACCAGGAAAGACGAGATTGCCAAAGCAAAAATGGCATACGAGATGCGGCCTCACTACCACTATGTACCCGAATCCAGAGGAAGGACCGTGCAGCTGGAGATGCCTGCTACTGTGCGTAGAAGCAGATCCGGCCAGAACGCGGCATCAACACAGGTCGTCCAGCTCACCAGGAACCGATCGCAGCCCGGACGAGGACAGAAGCGAACCAATACTGGAACGACAATCAACCTAATGGACCAGGAAAACATGCCGCCATCAGGAGCTGGCAGCCAGCGACCACAGAGGACCATCATGCCGAGCCGTAGAGCGCTAGAGGCGATTGGAGTCAACACACAACTGCCACAAAGCAGCACTCAGCATATGGAAATCGATTCTACGACTGAAGCATGAATCAGCACACCACATTAAGCATACTACAGTATAACGTGCGCAAATCGAGAGATACAGTGATGGCGACTCTGCTTCGAGATTCTAAAGTCCACGAGTACGACATTCTAGCCATCCAGGAGCCGTGGAGGAACCCGTTCATGGCGACAACTCACCACCCAGCGAAGGACGTTTTCCATCTCTGCTACCCAGCAGCAGCCGAAGAAGGCCCAGCCAGAGTCTGCTTCTTCATAAACAAGAGAATAGACCATAAGCAGTGGCGATTCAAGGAGCACACGAAAGACATCTGTTCTCTTATTATTGAGCCTAGCGAAGCACGACAGGAGCAGCAACGACTGACTATACACAATATATACAACCCTACAAGGAACAGTATTAACACCGGATCTACGCTGACGGATATTCGTACAGTCCTTAACGAGCACAGGGACAACGAGCAGATACTTCTTGGCGACTTTAACCTGCATCATCCCCTGTGGGGAGGGTTGAACGTCAGACGCATAGATCTAGAGGCGGAAGAGTTAATAGCGATCATAGAAGACTTTGACCTTAGCAATACACTGTCTCCGGGAACTATCACATACGAAGAAGCGGCTTGGCAATCTACCATCGACCTGTGCCTGGTCACCGTGGGCCTCAACGACAGGGTGATCAGAAGCCAGGTCGATCGCGATCTCGACCACAACTCAGACCATCTACCGATATGCACCGTCTTGGATACGACTGTGCAGTACCTAGACAAGGCATCTCAGAGGAACTGGAGGCGCATGGACGAGAAAGCATACACAAAAGCCCTGCAGCAAGCCCTGCCACCGACACGCAGACCCGCGACAAAGATGGCACTTGATAGCTACGTCCATGAAGTGATTACGGCGATCAGAAGCGCAATCGACAAAGCAGTTCCGCAAACATGCTTCTCACCCCGAGCAAGGGAGGGATGGACTGTGGAGTGCAAGGCGGTACTCGCAGAAGCGAAAAGACTAAAGAGACTACACAGCCAGTATAACACAGAGCAATCGTGGGAAGAGTACCGCGAAGCTAGAAACCGCAAAGCAAGAACGATCCGCAAAGCGATGACAAAGATGCATAGAGAACGAGTAGAAGACGCGGCACAGTCGCCAGACAAGCTCTGGAAGCTTGCTAGCTGGGCGAAGACCCGGGGCAACGTAGCGCCTCGGGTTACGCCTAGCATACGAAACCCGACAACACAGCGCGAGGTTACAGAGCCAGCGGACAAGGCAGACTTGTTCCGCGATGTCTTCTTTCCTCCACCACCAGAAGCAGACCTTGAAGACATCCGGGACGCTGAGTACAACGGCCAGATCGAGCTGCCACCCATCACAGAGAAGGAAGTGAGGGACGCCATCCGTGCAGCGTCACCGCGCAAAGCTCCCGGTCCAGATGGTATCATCAATCGAGCCTTACAGGCAGGATCGAAACTACTTACACCCCACCTGACGACCATCTTCAACCGCAGCCTACGTCTGGGATACTGCCCATCACATTTCCGCGAATCGACTACGGTCGTCCTGCGAAAGCCCGGCAAAGACAACTACACCGTGCCAAAAGCATACCGACCAATCGCGCTACTCAACACAGTTGGCAAAACGATGGATGCAGTGATCGCCCGGCGGCTCAGTCACCTAGTGGAAACACATTGTGTGCTCCCAGCGACACACATAGGCGGCAGGAAGATGCGCTCCACTGAGCACGCGCTCCATGCCGTCACGAGCAAGATATACAGTGCATGGAACAGAGGAGCTGGTCAAGTGGCCAGTCTCCTGCTGCTTGACGTCTCTGGAGCCTTCGACAACGTCTCACACACGCGGCTGCTGCACAACCTGCGGAAGCGAAGAGTAGACGAGAAGACGGCCAGGTGGATTGCAAGCTTTCTCAGTAACAGACATACCCGTATAGCTATCGATGGCTTCAAGTCACAAGAGTATAGCATAAACACAGGCATACCACAGGGAGTTGTTTCTGAACAGCACATGACGAGGTGGCGTATATGCCTATAGGCAAATACGCCACGATGGAGCCTGTGGCTTGTCTGCCTATGTAGACGGGGACAGTCTACATGTATATAAGTACACACAAGCCCATAGGTCAATCTATACACTTGAAGAATCACATTTTCAACTGGTTATGAGCCCGGTTGTGCATACTGCACCCTTTCAGTGATAGTCCGAATCCGGTCTTCAAGAAGTCAAACGTTTGCAGCCATGGCTAGCATCAAACTCACCAACGAATCCGTTGAAGCACGGGTCGAAGTACTTCAAGGCCAGGAAAATTACCTTGCATGGAAGCGCGACCTGAAGTTCATCGCCGAGGCAAATAATGTCTGGAATATCCTTACCGGAGAAGAGACTATCCAAGACAAGCCAACGCGACCAACCCTCTCTGGGGTTTCGACTCAAGCCAAACCAGGCAAGAAGTCGAACGCCAAAGACGCTGACCCAATCGGCAGCAGTGTGGATGCTCAGACAAGCGATCAGCTGAGTCTGATCATCCAGTTCTACAAGCTCGATCTTGACGAATACGAAAAACAGCAGAAACGTCTTCGATATGCACGAGGCCTCCTCTCCACCACCATCAACACAGCCCTTCGAGGATGCATCAAGGATGAAGAGAATCCACAGCTGGCAATGGAGAAGCTCAAGGGACTCTGCAAGATGAATGACGCTCGCGCCCTGGACATGACTCTAGGAAAAATCGAACAACTCAAGTTCAAGGGATCAGTATCTGATCTTATCAACACTCTCAAAACCCTGCAACAAGACATCATCGACCTCGAGGGCACTTTCAGTGACGAACAACTCATGTCAAAGGTCGTACGCTCCCTGCCGAACCGTTTCAACAGATTCCTAGATACCTGGAACCTCTTGGCTGGAACAGCTGCTCTTCCACGCGACCTGGTAACTCTTCACGGACATCTTCTAGGAGTGGAGGCACAGCTGGCATCAGAAAAGGATAACAAAGAGAGTGATGCAAAGAACAAGGGAAGAGAGAGAAAAGACCGGCAACTCTGTGAAGGATGCAACAAGTGGGGCACCCACAACGAATCAGAATGCTGGATCGCGCACCCCGAATTCAGGGAGAACAAATTCAACAAACACGAGGAAACCTCGAAACAGTTCAAAGGACAGGTTAATACCGTCAAAAATACGGGATCCAAGGATCACCACAAACCTCAGTCGCGACATGATCCCAAGCACCCAGGCAGAATTGTGGCCACTGCCATGCTCCACCGCAGCAAATGGGAGGCAACATGTGCAAATGCCGGATCAAGCGACAAGATAACGAACCTGGACAAACATACTTCCATGAAGGACGAAGCCAAAGTCCCGGAATACAACAATCCAGGTGACTCTCTGTATCCAGGAAGGCCACGACTCATGGATGGTCTCAATCCACAAACGATGATGCTGCTCAAGGATGACGCAGTGGAACGAAGCTCCAAATGGATTGTTGACTCAGGTGCAAATGTCTGCATTGCAAATGACAAAGCATGGTTTTCTGAATTCCAGAAAATCACATACACCGTTGGAACTGCAAATAACGGTGGCCTGCATATCGAAGGAGCTGGAACTGTACTTCTCCAGCTAACTACCGATGGAAATGAACCAGTCGAACTAGAGCTGCACAATGTGGCCTATGCTCAGGACGCCAGATGCAACATTCTGTCACTCTCTTGGATCGCTGAAAGGGCAAAACTCACAGGAGTCTGGGGAATCAAAGGAATATCCATCAGAACTGCTGAAGGTTTTGAAATTGGCCATGCCAGCCTGATTGATGGACTCTTTCACCTACAAATCGACCCACCGGAACACCCAAATGACCTCCAACCGAGTCAAGGGGAACCAATCTTACTACAAGCGAACAGCACAAGAGATGCTGAAGCAGTGGGAGAAGACTCTACGCGAACTCCGGACCAACAACTCCCACCAGGAGTTCAGCCACCTTTCGTTGTGTCTCTACTTGATTACGACGACCCAGTCTGGAAATGGCACAGAAGAATGGGACACCTCAGCGTTCAGAGCTTGAGGGCTCTCCTCAAAGTAAGCAATGGCATTGATCTGACTGACAAACAATTACGGGCAAAATTGGGTACCATCTGTCCTGTCTGCGCTACCACCAGAGCAGTAAACAGAATCCCTAGAGATCCGGCAACTCGACGAGCCACGAATCCAGGAGAAATAATGCACGCAGATGCCTGGGGACCATATCCCATTGGCGCGTGGGATGGCACCATATATATTTTGGCCATAACCGATGATGCAACTCGTTTCACCTGGTCAGCAAGATATGCAACCAAGGACAAGATTCCGGAAGTTTTCCGACATCTTCATCGGACTATTGAAAAACGGAACAACATGACAATTCGCGCATACCGGCTCGACAACGAATTTCCACTATATGGAGAACTTCGAGACTGGTTCCAGCGACATGCAATCTCTCTGGAAAACTCAGTACCCTACACGCACCATATGAACGGTGTTGCGGAAAGAGGTTTCCGTACAGACAGAGAACGAGCTTCAGCAATGCTGCAAGAAGCAACAAACAGCGTCTCATCAACAATTTCCAGGATACTTGGTACACGCACAGAAGAAGCAATGAGGAACGTTTCCCTATCAGAAACACTGTGGGTTGAAGCTTTCTCACATGCAATCTGGATCAAAAATAGATCACCATCACGGGCCCTCGAGGGGAAAATAACGCCGTGGGAGGCATTCTACAAACTCAAACCAAACCTCGACATCGAACGGATCTTCGGCAGTCGGGTCTATGTCACCTATCCACCAGAGCATAGACAGAAAACCCTTCTCCAACCACGAGGATGGATTGGGTACTTCGTTGGTTTCGAAACTGAAGCCGTACTGAGAGTTTGGCACCCAGATAAGAAACGCGTCGTACGCATTACTGCACCACGTGTCGACGATGGCCAAGGCCAGACCGACGACCATGACGGCGAAACCCTCTCCAATCGAATTCCAATCGGTGACATAACTTTGGATGACGATGCTTCAGACAACGAGTCGATCCTGGAAACAACCTCCCAACCCCACGCAAGTAGCCCAGGGAGTTTTCCTAATTCTACACAAACCGGTCCAGAAGTCCCTCGCTACTCAACCCGAAGTGTTTCCAAAACCTCTCCCTACTTCGCACAGATTGGTCACAATACTGTGCGCCACCCTGAGGAAGACAGTAACGACCAGGTACATCCATATTCAGACAGTCTATCTGAGACCCAAAGCCAGTCTTCAAGTACTTTTTCAGACATCGAACCAGACAATAACCAAGAAGAAGCACGCGAAATGGGCCCCATACATAAAGCGTTTTCAGAAGCTGGCATTGACTATGATACATGGGACGATGCTTACGCCGTTTACGACTCCCGAAATAGAATTATGCCGCAAGTGAACATACTCACCAGGCAAGGCACATACTTCTCTAATGGTAGCACTCATGTGCGACATGTAAAACCAAGCGCATCACTGAAGAAAAGGAAAAGATGCCCCCGAGGTCAACCGTCACAAGACAAGTGCGAACGCTGTCGTAAGAACGGTCATGTTTGTAAACGATCCGATCCTACCTCGAGATGCGATCACTGCAACACATGCGGCCTCATCTGCTCTTTTGCGCCGGATGACGACAGGCGAAAGGGACAACCACCACAAGACAAATGTGACCAATGTCGACAAGTAAGAGCCGTCTGTAGACGATCCAATCCCCACTCCAGATGCGATAAGTGCCAGTCGGTGAGCCGAGTTTGCTCTTTCGTGCCCGAGGACAACAAGGTACCAAGATGGTCAGACACATATCTTCCACCGGAGAAGAAATGCTACGCATGTACCAAAGAACGCCGCCGGTGCCACCTTACAGAGGACCCCAATACTTGCAGGAACTGCCCGATGAGAGGGTACAAATGCTCTTTCAGTGGAAATGTCCCACGGGGTACACAGGACCCAAAGGACAAATGCAAGCAGTGCAGGAAGACGAAGAGATGGTGTGAGGGGGGCTCAGCAGAGACAAGATGCATTCCCTGCCAAAAAGGCAGATTCAGGTGCTCCATGCTGGCTCCTCTAAACGATCCGGAATGTGTTGCCTGTCAGGGGAGCCGAAGATGGGGAAGTGCCAGAAGATGTCAGGCAATACCATGCCTACACTGTCGAACGTCCGGAAGGACATCCTGCAGTTTCCGTGTCAATCCGAATACTGCGGTGTATCACCCAATACTGCAGAACCTTCACCCCAAATCAATGTGGCACAGAATTCATGATCTTGGTATTTAGCATGAGTGCTGTGCCCGCTGCGCCGAACTTGGCCAAGACATTGACGCCATCTTTCATCCGGACTACGAGTTCCCATGCAACATATGTATCGCAAGGCAGGAGCTCCTCGGAACGAAGGAAGGCGCGACGTGTCTACAATTTAATGATGATGACGGAGGATATAAACGTTATTTCTTTCGTGGCATTCTGCGGGGCCCTCCACCGCAACGTCTGAGATCACCGCCACCAATGACAGAGGCAGGCACGACGATGGGGGAAGACGAAGAAGATTGGCAAACGCTGGATGACTCCCTTGACGAAGATCTCGAAATCCAGGATAGCGAAATGCTCATCGACCCTGCGCTATTGGAGCCACAAGCCAATCTCGTCATTGCATCCTGCTGTAACGGGCTAGGCCTATGTCCGAGGCTGCGCCATCGTGCACAGATATACGGCTCGTGCGGGTGGCTCGCGCTCGTGAACTTTATAACCTCGCGTGGCACTTAATCCTCCCCTTTTTCTTCCCATCTTGGTTGTAGATAGCATCTGGACTAGATAGCTGGAATCCAGTTACTAGAGACCGCTCACACCTGCCTCAAGAAAGGAAATCATTCTCTGTCGCCTTTGCGTCTCCACAGTAGCTCAACAACCTCCACGTTTTCGTCGCCCGTCTCCCTTCGGGAAACGGCCGACAAGGGGAAGATCACCATGGAGGAAGCCAGTAGGCCAACCATCTGTATGATGTCGGTCTCAGCCAACTTACTTGGTCCTGAACCACACAACAGGAAGACTGCCTTGGCCTCCACTGAATGGAACCAGTGGGAGCAAGCCATGCAAGAAGAGTACAACAGCTTGCTGGAAAACAAGACATAGGAAGTGGTGGATCGACCGACAAACCGCAAAGTACTCACCGGTCGGTGGGTCTTCAAGCGGAAACTTGGCTCAGATGGAGAAGTTGCTCGACACAAAGCAAGATTTGTCGTGCGAGGCTTCTCACAGATATATGGCCTTGATTTCGATGAAACATACGCCTCTGTCGTTAAGTCAGCATCTTACCGAATACTCTTTGCACTTCAAGCTCGATATGGCTGGAAGTGCCACCAAATGGATATCAAGACAGCATTTCTCAATGGCGACCTTGAACACGAAATCTTCGTCGAACCACCGGAAGGCTATCCAGAAGCAAGCAATCATGTTCTTAAATTGTGCAAGTCCTTGTACGGACTAAAGCAGGCACCGAGACAGTGGTACTTCAAACTCAGGGCTTTCCTCGAAGAAAATGGGTGGAGAGTCTCAAACTTTGATCCTTCAGTCTTCATCAAAGACGACGAGAACCTGATCATGGAAGTTTATGTCGACGACATTAACATCTTCGGCCAAAATGAAGATCGTATCATAGCCATGAAACGTCAATTGGCTTCACGCTTTAACATGACAGACCTTGGCCTCTGTGCTTACTACCTGGGGATGCACGTACATCAAGAGGCCAATGGAGATGTTCACCTGCATCAGGAATCATACATCCAGCAGATCCTCAATCGCTATGGATTGCAGGACATTCACCCACGAAAGACGCCCATGCGAACAAGCCCGAAACTAACCAAAAATGATGGTCCACCAAGAGCTCTTGACTTCCAAAGACGATACCAATCAAAAGTTGGAGCACTCAACTACGCAATGGTGGTCACGCGGCCGGACATTGCAGAAGCAGTGGGAGTTGTCTCCAGATTCTGTGCAAACCCAACCGAAGAGCATATGAAAGCCGTCGATGCTATCTATGCGTACCTCAAATATACACCCAACCTCGGACTTCATTTCAAAAGGAACTGTGCAGATCGAGAACTGCATGCATATGTTGATGCCGACTGGGCCGGATGTCCAGACACTCGACGTTCTACTACCGGCTACGTTGTCAAACTTGCAGGGAGCCCTGTATCATGGTCGTCCAGAAGACAAAGGACTGTGGCAATGTCAACCTGCGAAGCTGAATACGTGGCTGGATATAAGGCCACTCAAGAGATCATCTGGATCCAAAATATGGTCAACGACCTTCGCATCAAAGCCCTGGAAGCCACATCAACTCCGCTTCTGATTGACAACAATGCTGCACTCAAGCTGACTCGTAATCCTGAGTTACATGACCGCACAAAGCACATTGAACTGAAATATCATTTTCTGCGAGAAATGACGCTCAGTGGGAGAATCAATACTCAAAGGGTCAACACCAAGGACAATCTGGCTGATCTCCTCACGAAGCCGCTCCCCAGGGATGCTCATGAAAATCTGGTGAATGGACTTGGGATGGACAAGAGCTCCTGTATTGGACTCGCCACCTGCAGTTAGTGGGAGAGTTGTTTCTGAACAGCACGTGACGAGGTGGCGTATATGCCTATAGGCAAATACAGTTGAAATGTGTTTCTTCAAGCGTGTATATTACTATATGACCTTGTAGGTACTTATATACTTGTAGGCTTGGTCTGCCTGAATAGGCAGACCCGCCACAAGCTCCATTGTGGCTTGCTTGCCTATAAGGCATCCACGTCACCTTGTCACATGCTGTTTCAAAACAACTCTCCCACTAACTGCGGGTGACGAGGTTAGTACAGCAGCCCTTGTCCATTCCAAGTCCCTTTACCAGATTTTCAAAAACATCCCTGGGAAGCGGCTTGGTAAGTAGGTCAGCCAGGTTATCCTTGCTGCTGACCCATTGAGTATTGATTCTCCCACTGAGCGTCATTTTCCGCAAGAAATGGTATTTGAGATCAATATGCTTGGTGCGGTCATGAAGTTCCGGGTTTCGAGTCAGCCTGATTGCAGCATTGTTGTCGATCAGAAGCAAAGTTGATGCCACTTCTAGTCCTTCGATGCAAAAGTCGTTGATCATATTCTGAATCCAGATGATTTCCTGAGCAGCCTTGTATCCGGCTGTGTACTCAGCTTCGCAGGTTGACATTGCCGGCGTTCCCCTCTGTCTTCTAGACATCCAGGAAATAGGGCTGCCTGCCAGTATGATAACATAGCCGGTCGTAGACCTTCTGGTGTCCGGACATCCAGCCCAGTCTGCATCAACGTATGCATGTAGTCCTTGGTTTGAGCAGTTCTTTTTGAAGTGGAGTCCAAGGTTAGGTGTGTGTTTCAGGTACGCGTAAATGTCATCAACAGCTTTCATGTGCTGCTCAGTTGGGTTTGCACAAAACCTAGAGACAACTCCCACTGCTTCAGCAATGTCCGGACGCGTGACCACCATTGCGTAATTGAGTGCTCCAACCTTGGATTGGTATCGTCTTTGGAAGTCTAGAGTTCTAGGTGGACCGTCATTTTTGGTTAGTTTCAGGTTCGTCCTCATGGGAGTCTTTCGTGGGTAGATGTCCTGCAGGCCATAGCGTTCGAGTATCTGTTGAACATATGATTCTTGGTGCAGGTGGACGTCACCGTTCGCTTCTTGATGTACATGCATTCCTAGGTAGTAGACACAAAGACCAAGATCCGTCATGTTGAAGCGTGAGGCCAATTGATGTTTCATGGCAACAATTCGATCTTCCTTCAGGCCGAAGATGTTGATGTCATCGACGTAAACTTCCATAATAAGGTTTTCGTCATCTTGGATAAAGACCGATGGGTCGAAGTTTGAGACTCTCCACCCATTTCCTTCAAGGAAGGCTCTGAGTTTGAAGTACCACTGTCTTGGTGCCTGCTTTAGTCCATACAGGGATTTGGACAGCTTGAGGACTTGGCCGCTTGCTTCTGGGTATCCCTCTGGTGGTTCAACGAAGATTTCATGCTCAAGGTCGCCATTGAGGAAAGCTGTCTTGATGTCCATTTGGTGACACTTCCAGCCATATCGAGCTTGAAGCGCAAAGAGAATGCGATATGATGCCGACTTCACTACCGAGGCATAAGTCTCGTCGAAATCAAGGCCATATATCTGTGAGAAGCCTCGGACGACAAATCTTGCTTTGTGTCGAGCGACTTCTCCATCTGAACCAAGTTTCCGCTTGAAAACCCATCGGCCAGTGAGTACTTTACGGTCCGTTGGTCGGTCAACCACTTCCCAGGTCTGATTTTCCAGTAGGCTGTTGTATTCTTCTTGCATGGCCTGCTCCCACTGTTTCCGTTCAGCTGAGGCCAGAGCAGCCTTCCTGGTGTTTGGTTCAGGGCCAAAAGATTTGACCGACGCGGATAGCATGCAGACACTCGACTTGTGGGCCTCCCTCATGGTGATTTTCCCCTTGTCGGCCGTTTCCCGAAGGGAGACGGCCGACGAAATCGTGAAGGAGGGTGAAGTTGGGAAGGCACTTGGAATGCCGGTGGGTTGTCCATATAGGTAGGGTTCATCGGAAGAGGAAAAGGTTGAATCCGTTAGGTCGCAGTCGGCATCCCATTCATTCTCCATTTTTTGAAGCTCTTGTTGGAAGCAAACAGGAGCTTGTTGAGCGGAATAGAGCTGTTGGTGGAGGCGTAGGGGGCACGGGGTGTGTTTTTCTCCTTCGCGACGAGGTGCAACGGCGAGGTTGGCTTGCGGTTCCAGCAGTGCAGGGTCCACAGTTACGTCGTCATATTCGTCCTCGATATCTCCGTCAACTGTGAAATCGTCTAGCCCTTGCCACTCTTCCTCATCTGCCCCGATTTCTGTACCTACTTCTGTCATAGGTGGGGGAGAGACTAAACGGTGTCGTTCCGGCTGTGTAGCTGTCCGTGGAGCACGACGGAAAAAATATCTTTTATACTCTCCATCATTGCTGAACTTGATACATGAGGTCCCGCGGCTTTCTTTGCTTCTGGTGGTGTTCCTTGTGACACACGTCTGGCAAGGGAAATCGTGCTTTAGGTCGAGGGCGACACTCTCCTTGCCAATCGTCGCGCAGTAGTGGCAACATTTGTTTTCCAAGGAGAGACGTTGCACCCTGTCCCAGATTGAGTCTGGACGAACTCTATCCGATATTGGGTGGTAGATGGACGTATGCTGGTCAATGTAGAACGTGCAGCACACTCTACTAGTGTCCTTTTGACAGGTAGTGCAAGGTCGTTGACAGCACCTTCTTCTGTCACCGTTTTCAATTCTTGATCTGCAAGTGATACATTCCGGGTCGTTCAAGAGTTCCTTCATGAAAGAGCATCTTGCTTTTCTTTTTTTGCATTGAGTACATTTTGTCGTAGCTGAGCCTCCTTTACATTTGGTGCGTCTTGTTTTGCAGAGTGTACATTTCTCCTGCGGATCCTGAATAGGTCCATTCCGGCAACTGAATGAACATCGTATTCCGAGATCTCGGCAGGAGGTACAGAATGTGGGATCGTCGTCCGTAGGAGCGCAAACTTTTCCTTGATTTACGCAGGAAACGCAGTTCTCCGAAGGACGCTGTACTTGGCGAGACCACCATCTTGGCTTATCGTCCGGAGTGAAAGAACAAAATCGTCTGTCTTGGAGACAGCGATCACACCTTGAACCAGAGATGGATTGTTTGCAGACACTGTTCCTTTTCCGGCACTGTCCACATTTTTCTTGTGGTGGCTGTCGTCCGAAACGAACTGGCCGTCTGCCGTTTGGTCCCTTAGTGGCTGGAGTTCTGTTTGAAGGTTCGATGGGCTGTGCAACCAGCGTATGTACCTGTGGGTTGGCCCTAGTCCAAATGTGATGGACATGGTTTTCAAATGTCGTATCACCGTTACTGGTATTCTCAGTGGGTTGATTGGTGATAGACTGGTTCTCCGGAAGAGGAAACACGGGTCCTTCTGAATCGACATCATGATCCGATGGAGGGTCATTTATGTCGATATCCTCGACAGGAATACGATCTCGGAGAGTTTCAACCTCATGACTGTCGGTCTGCCCTTGTCCGTCATCAACACGGGCGGCAGTGACGCGGACGACAGAGTTCTTCTCTGGAGCCCAGACTTTTAGCACAGCTTCGGTCTCAAAACCGACGAAATATCCCATCCATCCTCGCGCTTGGAGTAGGGACTTCCGTCTGTGTTCTGGTGGGAAAGTTACGTAGACTCGACTGCCGAAGATCCTTTCAATAGCAAGGTTTGGTCTGGTATTGTACAGGGCCTCCCAAGGGGTCTTCTTTCCTTCAAGCGCTCGAGATGGTGACCTGTTCTTGATCCAGATTGCGTGCATGAACGCTTCGATCCAGAGTGTTTCTGACAATGTTACATTTCTCATGGTCTCTTCTGTGCGTGTGCCGAGTACCTGTGAGATTGTTTTCGATACACTGTTGGTTGCTTCTTGCAACATTGCTGACGCTCGCTCTCTATGGGTTCTGAAAGCTCGTTCTGCAACTCCATTCATGTGGTGTGTGTAGGGCACAGTGGTTTCGAGGGAAATTGCTTGTCGTTGGAACCAGTCTCGAAGCGCTCCGTGAGATGGAAATTCGTTATCAAGCCGATAGGTGCGTATTTCCACATTGTGGCGTTTCTCAATTGTTCGATGAAGTTGTCTAAAAACTTCTGGAATTCTTTCTTTGACCGCATATCTGGCTGACCATGTGAATCGAGTTGCATCGTCAGTCATGGCCAAGACGTATACACTGCCATCCCATGCTTTGATAGGGTATGGTCCCCACGCATCTGCGTGCATTAGCTCTCCTGGATTGGTGGCTCGCCGAGTTGCTGGATCTCTGGGGACTTTGTTGATTGCTCTTGTGGTTGCGCAGATTGGACAGATGGCGCCCAGCTTCCCCTGTAGCTGTTTGTCGGTTAGATCGATGCCGTCGCTTACCTTGAGGAGATCCCTCAGGCTTTGAATGCTGAGGTGTCCCATTCGTCGATGCCACTTCCAGACTGGATCATCATAGTCCAATAGAGACACGACGAATGGTGGCTGAACTCCTGGGGGGAGTTGTTGGTTTGGAATTGATATAGAATCTTCTTCTGTGTCATTGACTTGTAGTGAGATCGGTTCCCCTTGACTCAGTTGGAGGTCATTCGGGTACTCGGTCACCGGCGAGTCAACTTGCAGATGGAAGAGGCCGTCGATCAGGCTGGCACGGCCGATTTCGAAACCTTCAGCTGTCCTGATGGATATTCCATTTATACCCCAGGCTCCTCTGAGCTTGGCCTTTTCTGCAATCCATGAGAGTGAAAGGATATTGCACCTGGCGTCCTGAGCATAGGCCACATTACTCAGCTCCAGCTCTACTGGCTCGTTACCATCGGTGATTAGATGGAGAGGCACTGTTCCTGCTCCCTCAATGCGCAGTCCGCCGTTGTTGGCAGTTCCAACAGTGTATGCCATTTTCTGGAAATCAGAGAACCAAGCTTTGTCATTTGCGATGCAGATGTTTGCTCCCGAGTCCACAATCCACTTGGAACTTCGTTCCACCGTCTCATTTTGAAGCAGCATCATCGTTTGTGGATTGATTGTTTTGTTGCCAGGCCCACTATTTGCACTTGTCGCTTCCCACTTGTTACGATGAACGATGGTAGTGGCGACGACTCTTGCTGGGCGTTTGGGTTTATGTTGTTGTGACTCGGTCTTGGGAAGATCCCTGGGTCTTACATTTGTAACGGCATTGGCCTCTTTTTTGAATGGTGTAGAGTTCTGCCCACCCTTGTTGGCTCTGTTTTCCTTAAGTTCGGGGTGTGTGATCCAGCATTCAGATTCGCTGTGAGTGCCCCATCTGTTGCACCCTTCGCAGAGTTGCCGGTCCTTGTCCTTTCCCTTGCTCTTTATATTATTATCCTTTTCTGGCATCAGCTGTGATTCTACTCCCAGTAGGTGTCCATGGAGGGTTGCAAGGTCTCGAGGCAGCGCGGGTGTCCCCGCCAAGAGGTTCCAGGATTCCAAGAACCTGTTAAAACGGTTCGGCAAGGATCGCACAACCTTGGACATGAGCTGTTCATCGCTGAAAGTGCCATTAAGGTCAAGAATATCTTGTTGATAGGTCTTGAGAGTGTTGATAAGTTCTGACACAGATCCCTTGAACTTGTACTGTTCGATTTTTCCCAGCGTCATGTCTAATGCTCGTGCGTCATTCATCTTGCAGAGTCCCTTGAGCTTTTCCATGGCTAGGTGTGGGTCTCCTTCATCTTTGATGCATCCTCGAAGGGCTGTGTTGATGGTAGTGGAGAGGAGACCACGTGCATATCGAATGCGTTTCTGCTGTTTTTCGTATTCGTCGAGATCAAGCTTGTAGAATTGGATGATGAGGCTCAGCTGGTCGCTTGCCTGAGTATCCAAACTGCTTTGTTCAGTGTCTCTGGACCTTGTTGCTGGCCCAGAGGAGGCCTGTCCATTGGACAGCGTTGGTCGCGTCGGCTTATCATGAATAGCTTCTTCGCCATTGAGAATCTTCCATACATCATGTGCCTCTGCGATGAACTTCAGGTCGCGCTTCCATGCAAGGTAGTTCTCTTGTCCTTGCAGGATTTCGACTCGTGCTTCAACGGATTCGTTGGTAAGTTTGATGCTAGCCATGGCTGCAAGGGTTTGACTTCTTGAAGACCGGAGTCGGACTAACACTGAAAGGTTGCGGTGTGCAAAACCGGGCTCATAACCAGTTGAAATGTGTTTCTTCAAGCGTGTATATTACTATATGACCTTGTAGGTACTTATATACTTGTAGGCTTGGTCTGCCTGAATAGGCAGACCCGCCACAAGCTCCATTGTGGCTTGCTTGCCTATAAGGCATCCACGTCACCTTGTCACATGCTGTTTCAAAACAACTAATACGCCACGGTGGAGTCTGTGGCTTGTCTGCCTATGTAGACGGGGACAGTCTACATGTATATAAGTACACAGAAGCCCATAGGTCAATCTATACACTTGAAGAATCACATTTTCAACTCCCTGGGGTAGCCCTGCCTGCGGTAGGTCCATTATCTCCGTAGTATCGCCATTCACTACCACTGACGCTTTTCGTTGGCTGCAGAAGTTGACGATCCAGTCCACTAATCGGCCAGGGATTCTCCTGTCCTGTAGTCTTCTAGCAAGCACAGTAACATCAACGCCATTGTAAGCGCCCTTTACATCGAAACTAACTAAGCTCAGAACTCTTCTGTCTCTCCAGGCTTGGAAGACGCTTTCTTGGAGAATAGTCAAGGCTTGAGCTGTCGATCTTCCTTTTCTTGCCCCAAAATGGCTCTTCGGAAGCAGACGATGCGTCTCCGCTAGGAACGACAATCTTTCTGCTACCACTGCTTCTAGGTTCTTCCCCAAGGTAGTGAGGAGGGAGATAGGTCGGTATGCCTTTGCTACCGTATAGTCCGATTTGTTTGGCTTCCGCAGAGGCACAATCTTCGCAATCTTCCATGTCCTAGGGAGTGTCGCGGTCTCGAGGGATACTCTGAACAACGCTACTATGTGGTGTTTGAGGACTGGCCACAGTTGTTGCCACACAATGGCTGGAAAGTCGTCAGGTCCTGGTGCCTTGTATGGACTGGACGCGAATATTGCCCTGTGCACTTCGGTTTCCGACAGTGGTTCCATTGGCAGGGTCTCGCCGGATCCCTCTTCCTCCTGGTCCTCCACGATATCCGCTGGAGGTTTGAAGAACTCTCCTAGTAAACATCTTGCGATGTCACTGTTAGATGTGCTGAGCCCAACGTCTGTCCTAAGAGATGGTATCCTTGCAAAGGCAGTGCTATGTGATGGATCCAAGTAACGGGCTATGTCCCAGATGTTCCGAGATTCAGCAACAAAGTCCTGCCAGTGAGTCTTCCTTTGATTTCTGATGGCGTCGTGGTATCTCTTCCGATAGGTTTCTGTCATGTGTTGGAGGTGTGGGTCAACCATGTTCGCTCTCCGTGCTGCTCTTGCCCTATTACGCCAGTAGGTGTAGCTTTTCCTAAGCTCCGTCAAGTCTTCCGTCCACCATCTCTTCGTATATTGTGATGGCCTGGCTACTGGGACGTGTTTCTCGATTGTTGGCCCCACGCATTCAGTGATGAACTGGCAGTATTCGTCGACGTCACTGGGGTTTTGTGGCTGTGGGCGAAGCTTTAGCGCTTCAGTGACTCCTTTCCTTATTAAGTCCCATCGTGCTTTCTTCCAGAGCTTCCTTGGTGGTCCTCTCCTGTGTACAAGATCAATGGAGAATTCCGTGCAGATGGCCATGTGGTCAGAACCATGTGCCGTCATGTCCGTCGTGCACCCCTGTACTTCTGACGCGAGTTCCTGGGTCACGAGGATCAAGTCAATTGTTGAATTGTGCTCTCCACTGTAGGAGAGCCATGTTTCGGTTCCCCTAGGGAGTGGACATTGAAGATCAAATTCGGACATGAGTTGGATGATGGGTTCACCTTCTCCTTGACGGGGAGAAGTTGCCACCGCATCACCACCCCAGAGCTGGTCGTGCCTGTTAAAGTCCCCAGCGATTAGCAGTTCGACCCGTCTACCATGATTGCGGCGGACGGTCTCGATCGTCGTCCGAATTATGTTGAGCCTGCTGTTTAGTTCGTCGTCCTCCGGGTCCGATTTAATCGGGACATAGACTGAAATAGCAAGTAGGGGTCCAGTCTCCAACTCGATTAGAAGTGCCGCTATATCGGTGGATCCGGTCGATACCGGTCGTGCAGTGATGTTTTTGTGTACCCAGAGCATGGCTCTAGGTCGTGGGTTCCCTTCAGAGTGCTCTGGAAGGAATGGTGTCCAGTATGGGTGGGATTGAGGGGCCGTCTTGTATTCTCCGTCTTGGTTATGGAACAAGTATGGTTCTGAAATGAGAAGTAGGCTGAAGCCTTCGAGGTCGTGATCGTTCATGATGCTGTGTTGCGCTTCGCTCATTTTCCTTACGTTTGCTTGAAGTACTTTGAACTTTCTAGACATGTCGGGGAGGGTTCGCTTCATCCAGCAGTCTCTTGTATTCAGGGCAGCCTCTATCACTGGCTTTGTGTGGGCCGGCGCAGTTGGCGCATTTTGGGGTTTCGGAGGCGCAGTCACTTTCCACATGGCCAGCTCTGGCACATAGCCCGCATGTTGGCTCCCTGGCTGGGCACCTCCGTGCTTCATGGTTGCCAAATTTCTGGCATTTGAAACAGCGTAGGGGTTTGGCAACTTGTTCATACTTTTTGGTGTGTGCTACTTCCCCTTCGACCTCTAGATACTTGCGGTGTACGAGTTCGTCCGCTTCCTGCTTGCCGCTGAGGTAGAGGGCGATGGAGCAGTGGAGTTTGTCCGGGTTCGGACGGCCCACGAAGCGTATCTTCTTGATGGACACTCCGTTCTCGGCGCCTAATTTTGCACAGGCATCATCGCGGAAGTTTATCCGCGAGTCATCACAGATACTGTTCTTACTAACCCTATCTACTTTGACCGGGTACCATTGTCCACCCTGTATCCGGGCTCCGCGGAAGTGGGACTGGACCCATTCGTCATGCTTCTTAGCTTTGGCGGCTTCCTCGTGGGTTCTCAAACATATCCTGACTTTGTATGGGTCTGTTACCGTTTTCGCAATTCCGACTCAGTTAATGTCTTTAGTATTGGCGTGGCTGTTGAAGGCTTGCCTCACTCGGTCTCTGATTTCTTTAACGTTGGCAACCTGAAGTTGCGTGTTGACTAGCCCGGAGAGGTCGAGGGTGATTCCCGGGAGCTTTTGCTGGTCTGATGGTTGGGTCGGACTAGGAGTCGCCGTTGGAGATCTGTTTGGTGTTATTCCACGAGCTGCTACTGCAGCCCATGATGAGCGATTTGCTCTAAGCATTTGCAACTCACTTCTAAGAGCGGTAATTTCTTCCCGCAATGTTGCATTCTGGTCATTCTGCACGTTGTTCTGGCTTATTAGCTCCTCGACCTTCGTACCCAGTATGGCATTCTGGACTCGCAGCGTTTCGTTCTGCTTTTCTAGCGCGACCTGATTGGTTCTAATCTCCTCCATCTTCACTTCTTGCCTCATGATGGTGTCCCGGAGGCTCGCGATAAGCCAAGTCACCTCTTCCCATCTAGTGTGTGACGGCTCGGGTGACCTTCTCTGCCTCGCTCGCAGTCTGGTTACACGGTTTGTATTGCTCGGGGTCGCGTTCGTCGGTCGATCGGACTGGATTGGGCATGTGCTTGCGTTTGAGCTGGGAACGACGGGGTCGGCTGTCGCTCCTCCCCATGTTGTTCCATCAAAGAAGGTGACGGGTTGAGATCTGCGTTGTGGACGAGCTGTTTGGCTATTGTCGGTGGTGTTGGTTCGGGGTTCATCGGTCGACGCGTCGAGACGCGTCGGCGTCTGATCTGGCGGGTCAGGTGGATGCTCTTGCAGGAAGACGTTGTATTCTGGCGGAGATGTCTGTCTTTCCATCCGGGTTTTGAAACTCGTTCTTATTAACGTGGAGGTTTCCCTTTCTTTCGGGCCCTGTTTCCTTTTCAATTAGTGCTCAAGGGCAAGCTGTGCTTTAAGCTAAAACTTTCTGGAGGGGCTGAGCTTGATTTTAACTCGCCGCTCCTCACGTGTGATTTTCCTCTAGCGTCGCACTAGCGTCGCACCTCATTGTGCGCACATCTGATCCAACCACCGCTAGATATGTGCCTCATATCTGACAATTTTACAGAATTTAGGTGTAAAAAGTGTTGCGTTACGTGGGGTGTTTCGTTACGGGGTGAACCTCGGTAGTCATGTGAGTGCCGGCGAACAGTAGCCTGACAAAGCGATCGCGCCGCTTGAGATAAGCAACTGCTCGTTCACGCCCATCGCCCTGCGGGGCGAATCCTCCTTTGTCTGCAGAAAAAGCTCGACGACTCAGATACTTAAAACTCGACTGTAACTTATTGCCAGGCTCCTGCAAGAAGGGGTAGCCAGGTCGGTGCTTTGCGATGTCGTCCTGCATATTGTGCAGGTTGACCTTAGGCCACCAGTCAAACATCAGCGTATGTGCTTCCTGCTCTATCCGAACGAGGAGAAAATGGATTGTTTGGCGGAATTCATGCATACTGATCTTGGACCCAGCGATCTCGAGCGTTTGACTATCGAGTGACCAGGAGATGTTTGTCCTTGCGCCCTCATGCTTTGCAATTGCCCTGCCATGTTGGAGACGCTCTATCAGATATCCTATTGGAGAAAATCTGCCACGTTAGAGGTACTTCGGCCGGATCTCGACACATAGCCTTCTCCCCTGGTCGGGATACAGTCACATGAAAAAAGTCTCTTCCGCTAAGCGATTTTACACAAAAACTACCACTTTTTATACTAAATTAACTTGCGATCTGCATGTTTAATCCTTTTAAAAGTAGTAATATCTATAAAACCCTACTAAAACTTTAGTTTAGTTAAGAGTAAAATTTTAAATAAAATTGTTTTATGATATAATATATCTTTAAACATGAGAAAAATTATTTTTTCTTCAATTTGTATTTAAAAAGCAACTTTTTCTTCTTTTTTTCTACTCTATCTTAGAAATAACTATGCATACTATATATATAAATATAT
The DNA here is from genome assembly GCA_003313425.1 of Pseudopyrenochaeta lycopersici. NCBI lineage: Eukaryota > Fungi > Ascomycota > Dothideomycetes > Pleosporales > Pseudopyrenochaetaceae > Pseudopyrenochaeta > Pseudopyrenochaeta lycopersici. The sequence continues at coordinate 43,382 of NHZP01000085.1, forward strand.
ATTCTAATATTTATAATTTTTAATAAAATAGTCAGATATTATCTATTTTAATTTGCAATTTTAATATATTTTAGTAAAAATTAAAGAAGTTAGGGTTATCTTATAATCAATAACTTTTTGGTGTAGCTTGGTGGGGAAAAAACTTAGCGGAAGAAACTTTATTCATGTGACTGAAGCATCCAACCAATCAATCTCGCGACACAAACCTCCACATCAGCGCCAGCTTTAGCATCCTATGATGCATTTCTGGTTCTGGGCCAGGTACAAGAAGCGGCAGGGCTTCCGAACCTTTTCACCCTAGTCGCAAGAATGACGTGAGGCAGCGCGAATTAAATTCCGCACCATGACGGCTTTCCGCTGAGCTTGGCATGCGGGTACGGCCCCGTCTGTCTTTCCACCACAACGGTTCCTGGTGTCTAGAACACAACTGTTCGGGCAAGGTCGCGCATAGGCAAGTCTGTAAACGAAACAGCGCTACCGTTTGACAGGGAGGAGACTAGCGGCTACCGATGTGAGGCTGAAACCTGGTTCATCAAAACTTTTGAACACGAGCTTGGCAGGACGCCGAGTCATGTTTCACCGACTCCAAGAGCTTGAGAGATGCTTTTTCAGCTCACGCTGTAAGCACGCGCATATTCATTTCAGTAGCGCAATGCGCTGTGGATGTAAGATAGCAAGCAGGGACAAGGTCGAGACGGCGAACAGTACACCCAGCGACTTCAACGTAAGTTTTGCTAGAGCAAGCGCTTGAGCGGACGGCTCGAGATAGATGTGGATGAAACCAATTTCATATCGCAGGGCGGTCTCCGCTCCTCTATGTCACTAGACGGCACGCGTACCTGATCACATTGTTTGGTAAAACAAATACATTACGCGGTGGTTTTCAAGCCGCATCCCGGCAAGCCTGACGCCTTCAGCAGCTTACTAGTTATCTCCTTTCTTCATCTCGGTAGGAGAATTGATCTCGGAGCAAGCGCCAGGCCTGCAAGGGCCCGCCGATAGGGCACGCACAGGAAACACACCATGGACGACGTTATAAAGCCCAACGAGGTTGACGACATTCAGCACCCAGCCTCATCGAGCAGCTTTCCATTCGTTCACTTGCTTTCAGCATCCATTCATTCGTTCTTTTTTACCCTTCGCTTCTCTTCGAATTCAAGACATTTCTTCCTGCTAGTTCAGAATGAAGGTCTCTGTTATCCTCCTCAGCACTATCGCCCAGGTGGCATCGGCGCATTACTTCTTCGACACCGCCATTGTGAGCGGAGCCGCGCAGAGCAAGTATGTTCGCACGTCGACTCGCGCCACCAAGTACAACCCGATCAAATTCTCTTCCAACCCAGCGGCCGACATCCGCGACAACTCCCTGGCAGATGGACCTGACATTGTCTGCAATCAAGGTGCCTTCTCCTCCGCTGGCCGTACCGAAGTCTTGACTGTCAACGCGGGTGACAAGGTCACACTCAAACTGGGTGTTGGCGCAAAGATGGAGCATCCTGGCCCTGGTCTAGTCTACATGTCGAAGGCTCCTGGCAACGTCAAGGAGTACTCTGGCATTGACGGCAACTGGTTCAAGATCTTCCAAGAGGGTGTCTGCACCAACGGCGACTTCACTAAAGACGCATGGTGCACTTGGGGCCGTGATACCATCGGCGCGACAATCCCCAAGGACACACCCAACGGCGAGTACCTTGTGCGCTTTGAGCACATCGGCGTCCACCGCTCTCATGTCAACCAGCCCGAACACTACGTCTCTTGTCTCCAGGTCAAGGTCCAGGGTGGTGGCAGTGGCACACCTGGTCCCTTGGTCAAATTCCCTGGGGCCTACAAGGACTCCGACGCTTATGCCAACTTCAGCATCTACAATGGCAAGAAGGACTTCCCTTTCCCTGGCCCCGCAGTCTGGGCTGGTGGTGCTAGCACCGGGTCTAGTGGTTCCAGCCCTGCTGCGCCCGTTACCACGACTGCTAAGCCGGCCGCTACCGCTGCTCCTACCACCATGGCCACCATTGCTAAGCCTGCTGCCACCCCTGCATCTGGCTGTGCTGCGCTGTATGGACAGTGCGGCGGACAAGGCTTCAGCGGCTCCAAGTGCTGTTCCGCTGGTACTTGCAAGGCCGCCAACCAGTGGTACTCTCAATGCCTGAACTAAGAATTGAAACTCTACAAGGCATGCAGGCTTGTACATAACTTCTCTTCGCTGCGACAGGACTCAGGGATTGTTTACACATGCGTCGACATCTATGGGTCCTTGCTCGTCTATATTTCTGCTCGTAGTGTTTGTGTCGAATGTTGTAGTATAGCATCGAGTATTGTTACTTTATATGATGTAGAGCCTTTGGGGTACACACCCTCTTGGCTATCGTCAATTCCATACATATCAGCTGGTCAGCAAGCAAATGTTCATTGAGTCTCACGATTTGTGATAGCACGAACATCTAATTATTGGTGTACACTATGCGCTATTGCCAATCGTGCGTCACTGTGCATTCCTCTTCTCCTTGCAAGCATAAGACGACACTCCCAGCTCGTTCATGTCATGCGACTTCTCCAACCTATATCCATGCAGACTGTCATCGATAATGACCCTTATATCTCTCCGCAATGCCATCCAGTGCGGACGTTCATGGCGTGTGTGTGTGTGTGTGTGTGTGTTCTATTATGGCCATGCACCCTAAGGGTAACGTGTTCTACCAGTCCGTAGCCAACACCAGTCGGTGGCCCGCCTCATCAACACTAACGCGATTGCTCTCAAAACAACCACCATGACTATTCAACGACCGCCTCACGCAGCTCAAAAGGAGGGCCGTGTCCTTCTTGCGTCTAAAGCGATTAATTTAAAAAAAAATTACAAGTGCGCACAAGGCCGCGCAGCTGTATGATGTTCCTCGAACGACGCTTCGAGGCCGCCTCAAAGGCCGCCTGCCTACCTTAACGATTAACGCACGCAAACGTAAGCTATTACCTACTGAGGAGGAGTCTCTCGTTCAGTAGATACTAGACCTTGATCGACGAGGCTTTCCGCCTCAGATCATTGACGTACGACGAATGGCAGACTCCCTACTCGCCGCACGCGGCAGGCAGCCTCCACTACCACCTCTTGGCAAGAACTAGGTGTCACGCTTTATCAACGCGCAGTCAGAGCTTCAGACAAAGTGGAACCAAAAATTTCACTCACAACGCGCGAAATGCGAGGATCCCATGAAAATAAACGAGTGGTTCAGTCTCGTACAGGACACGCGCGAGACCTACGGGATAGTAGACGCAGATACCTACAGTAGCAGCAGCGAGGTCGAGGCACTGAGACAGTTTGCGGATGACTGGGCCGACCGCATCGGGAGTGGGGCCACAGTCCAGATTCCGACGTACGGTGTCCTCGTACATGGCATCCGCACCCGCACAATGGACATGGACAAGTTCGAAGATAACAGAGCCCAAATTCTACAGGATAACAGGCCGTTCATACCCCAGGCAGAGATCAGACACATAGGATGGCTAACTAGAGACGCGTCTGCAAAGACTGCATCAACTATCACCATTGAGTTCACCAAGCCAGAGGATGCAAACAAGATCATAGACGAGGGCCTGATCTGGCAGGGGGAGGTTTTCCAATGCGAGCGATACGAGCGACAGTGCCGAGTGAAGCAATGCTTCAAGTGCCAAAAATACGGCCACATAGGAACCCAGTGCAAGGTATCAACAGCATGTGGCTACTGTGCGCAGGAGCACGATACCCGGAACTGCCCATCGAAATCGGACCGGAGCGCACCAACGAAATGTGCGAACTGCGGTGGCGAGCACGAATCGTGGAACCGCCAGTGCCCAACTAGGAAGGACGAGATAGCCAAGGCCAAGATAGCATATGAGATGCGACCCCGATACCATCATGTTGTAGAAACGAGTAGCCGAACAGCTCAACTAGAGATACCGGCCACTGCGCGAAGGAGCCGGCCCAGCCAGAATGCGACACTCCCGCCAGCCATCCAGATCGCTAGGAACCGATCGCAATCCGGAAGAGGACAGAAGAGAACCAACACCGGAACCACAATCGACCCAATCGACCCAATCGACCAAGAAAATCAACCGCCGCAAGGAACGAGCAGCCAGAGGCCACAAAGAAACATTGTACCCAGCAGGAGAGCACTGGAATCGATTCGCAACAACACACGGTCGACACAAGAGAATACACAGCAGATGGACATCGATTCCAATACCGAAGCATGAATCAGTACACCACACTAAGCATACTACAGTACAACGTTCACAAATCAAGAGGCATGGTAATGGCAGCCCTACTTCGGGATCCCCGGGTCCACGAATACGACATCTTGGCCATTCAGGAGCCTTGGAGGAACCCGTTCCTAGCCACAACCCACCATCCAGCAAAAGACGTTTTCCATCTCTGCTGTCCAGCAGGAGATGAAGAAGGCCCAGCTAGAGTCTGCTTCTTCGTAAACAAGAGAATAGACCATAAAAGGTGGCGATTTAAAGAATTTACAAGAGACGTTTGCTCTCTTATCCTTGACCCTAGCGGAGAGGGAGAAGAGCAGCAGCCACTGGCCCTACATAACATATACAACCCAGCAAGCCATACCACGAACGGGAGGACCTCACTAACAGACATACGCACAGTCCTCAGTGAGCACCAGACGAAAGAGCAAATAGTTCTGGGCGATTTCAATCTGCATCATCCCCTATGGGGAAGGTTGCACACTTGTCTCTGACAGAGACAAGGGCCTGCTGGAGGCGGAGGTAGTACTTGGGAGTCAAGTAATAAAAGCCTATTGCTGTCATCACTTGAAGGAGAATTTTACAGCAAAGTTCGGATGAAGCCTCGGGCTACTGTTTTGGCAAGCGGCGCGGGTGCGAACAACTTCTTCTTTCGAAGCGAAATTAGCAAAGATTGGGGAGGTGAAAAAGGATACGGAAGCATATCTTCGCAACTTGGATCCGAAACTCTGGGCAGAGGCCCACTTCCCGGGGCGCCGCTACCGATAGGGAGCTTGATAATATTCGGCATCGGGTAATGGAACAACGCGCCGGACGCCTTGCAAAGGCACAAAAGTGTATTGAGGCTGGGGCGCAATACACTCCTTTTGTGACAACAGCAGTGCAAGAGGGCAGGAAATGGGCACAGAGTTATCGAGTAAGTTGTTCTTTCAGTGCTTATACTATACTAATTACTATCCAGGTTCAACTCTCTTCCCCAGTTGAAGGGCGAGTGGTGCAGCCGGACAATACGATCCACCTCGTCAACCTCCAAACAAGGACATGCTCCTGCCGACGATACCAGGCTAATGGCATTCCTTGCGGGCATGCCATGGCCCGTATATTTGCACAAGGGCTCACGCTTGAGCCTTTCCTTCCCGCAGCGTTGTCTACGGCAACATGGGCAGCGACATTTATTACTCCACTTCCGCCAGTCGATATTTCAGAGCTAGTGGTAAATGATGGGGAGGAATGTAATCCTCCAGTAACAAAGGTGCCTCGTGGTAGGCCAAAGAAGGAGAGATATCGGAAGGAAGAGGCACGAGCGCCCCGGGGACTAGGGATGGAGGCTATTGTTGCTCCCTCGGAGCACTTGTTACACAGATGTGGGACCTGCGGAGAGAATGGCCATAATGCGAGGACTTGTCGTTGTTCTCATCAATAGAGCGAGGGTATATTATTCTTTAATTTTAGTTGCAGGGTAGAGAATTCTTTTCTTTCGAAATGCAGAGTATATAATTCTTTTATCCTTAAAAGAATGTTCGAGATAAGTATCCTCCTCTTTCAACAATTCACGCCTCTTCCTGCGATTTACGCGAACAAACTTTTGTCCTACCGTGTCCGTGCGCGCAACGCCCGATCAACAACAAAGTACCCCATACTCTGACGCGTAACAACACAACAACGATGACTGCAATCGATAATGCGCTTGCAGAGATTAATGCTCTAAAGTCCGGCGAAAATCTTTGCTATCAAAAAATAGCTACTAACCATGGTGTTGATCGGTCAACGTTGTCGCGGAGGCACAAGCAGATTCAGGCACCACGCGCAATTAAGGACACCAACCAACAGAAGCTCAACCTACAACAAGAGGAGGAGCTTATGAAGTATATAGAAGGACTTACAGTACGTCGCCTACCACCTACAAGAGATATTATACGAAATTTCGCCTTAACAATTACGCGAGAGGCAGTCTCTGATAGCTGGGTTACGCGCTTTATAAACAGGCACAAAGATCGCCTCACACCACAATAGACGACGGCTATGGACTCTGTTCGCCACGCCGCTGATTCTGGTGATAAGTACAAGCTGTACTTTGATCTACTGCAGCACAAAATAACAGAGTATGATGTTGACGCTGAGCACACGTATAATATGGATGAAAAGGGCTTCATAATTAGAGTCGTTGGCAGGTCAAAGAGGATCTTTAGTAAGAGGAGATAGGAGAAGAAGGAGGTCAGGGCATCACTCCAAGATGGCAATCGTGAGTAGATTACACTTCTGGCATGTGTGTGTGCCGATAGACCTGCGTTGCCGCTAGGCCTTATCTATCAGGCTGCCGGCAAGGCTGTACAATCGAGCTGGGTACAGAGTATAGACCCAAGAAAGCACTCAGTACACTTCACTACGTCCCCCTCTGGCTGGGCGAACGATGGCGTAGGCCTGGCTTAGCTTAAACAGGTGTTTAATCGCTACACCAAGAAGAAAGCTCGAAGAAAGTACCGGCTATTAATCGTTGATGGCCATGGGTCTCACCTGACGATAGATTTCATTAGGTACTGCGACGACAACAAGATACTATTAGCTATCTTTCCTCCACATTTAACCTACACGCTTCATCCGCTAGATGTAGTCTGCTTTAAGCCTCTTTCATCAAACTACACAAATGAGCTGACTCAACACACTCACCGAAGCATGGGATGGCTCCCCATTAAAAAAGGCGACTTCTTCCCTCTATTCTAGAAGGCCTAGGTGAGCAGCTTTACTGTAGCGACTGTACTCAGATCCTTTAAAGTTACAGGTATAGCACCTATTAACCCTAACAAAATCCTTAATAGATTCACCGACGACGCCTTAGAGGCCTCAATATCACAAGAGTCCTCTACTTCGTGCTACAGCAGAGAGGATTAGCTTAAAGTACAGTCGCTCATTCGCTCTGCAGTAAAGGATGAGCGCAGTAAGGAGTCACGGAAGCTTGGCCGCTCACTCCACCATCTCTCAGTTCAAAATGAGCTATTCCACCATAAGATGAAGGGCCTCAAGGAGGCGTTAACTACTAAGAAGAAGCATAAGAAGAAGCAACAGGTCTTACCTCTCCAACAGCGCGAGGAGTACCATGGTAGAGCTGTTTTCTGGTCACCAAGTAAGAGGCGTGAGGCTGAGTTTCGTCAGAGAGTGATGGAGCGTGAGGAGAAGGAGGAACAACTCAAAAAAGCTGAGATGAAGGAGTTGAAGCAGTCCAATAAGCTGTACAAGGAGAAGCTTGAACAGGAGAAGCGTGTTGCGCGAGAGGCACTCAAGATAGAGAGGGAGAAGGCGAAGGCTGAGAAGGCTGAACAAGCAGCTGAACGCGCACGTCAGCGAGCAGCGCGCACCGCTGAAGAAGCTCTACAATTATCCCAAAAGGGTAAGAGGAAGGCTTCATGGCCACCCACACAGAAGAACAAGCGTCAGAAACGTGTGGTTGATGCTGTGGGTGGCGGCGCAGCTACAGATGCTGTTCCTCCCGCCCTAGCTGTCACCACGCGCCTCGGCCGCAGAGTCAACCTTCCAGAAAGATTTGAATAGGCTAAATTGATCGCAAGCATCACTATACTACTCCGCCACAAAATTTCGTGATAATAGCTATTGTGTGTGGCTCTACAGCCTCATTTTTGGGTGACCTGTTGGGGTGGTTGGCGGGCGTTGCGCGCACGGACACGGTATGTGATGCATTTCTCAATAGACTTGAAATTATCTCTATTTTGAGTTGTTTCTCTCTCTTTCTTCAAAGCGCAGCCTAGTCTTTATATCTACGGCCTCTACTTCAGCTCTTCGGTCTGGCCGACGGTCAATCCTATATTCTCGGTCTCACCGAAAGTCTAGAATTTCGGTCTCTCCAATCAGATATCACCGTACTTTCTAGACCTGTCAACATGATGGTAGATCACTCAGGACTTGCTATAGGCTGCTTTATCTTGGCTCGGAAGTTCAAGTGCAATTAGCCCGAATATACATGTGCATGGATGATTCTCTATTTTCAATCACAAGGGCTCATAAGCACACGTGAGATACTGGTCTTGCACACATTACTATAAGTATAGATGTGATGTAGAGATATTAGAATGAGTCATCAAAAAGCAGCCTCATCACTTTCAGCCATATCAATGAGACAGATCTCACACCGGAGAACGGTAAGGTGCACCTAAGTTTACTAGAGACGGCACAGGCAAAGTAAGAATGATATTAGTTTACACTCGTGACGTGAATTCGAGCATTGTTCGGCAACTGCAAAGAGACATTACATATTATCCGTATCTGGCTGTTCTATCCAGCCACCTGACAAGCTTACGTTACGGTCTATCACGGCCTTCCTCTCTCTTTGCTGAGTCTTCACTGATTCGACACTCTTTCGATAATCTATTGTGTAGCTTCGCTCAACGCAGAAGGCCTCGCATTTCTTTTTAAGATCCTATAAACTGAACCCGAAAGTGCCCACAGCATATACGCTGCATCCTTCCCACAATTGGACTCTCCATGCTTGCAAATTGAGAAGTTCACATAGATCCTTCAAGAGCGAAATAGATTGAGACATCTGTTTCCAGATACGCGACTCTAGAATTCTTCCACGTATCGACATACGCGACAATCGACACAATATGTTGGACATCGAATCCTGCTATGAAACGACGCGACATCTTGAGCTAGCGCATGCGCCGACTTGACAGCAGGGCATCCAAACTTCACCTGATAGGGACAATTTATGGGGGCTTATGGCTTCGTCTGGTCAACAGAGGGATTCTTCTAGGAATAGATTTGCCCGAACATGAAGACTTCAGCTGCATGTGCCCATCCTCTAAGATATGATAGGTTTAGACGGTAAGCAGTGATATCGCGGTGGAGATTCTTAGTCACAGGATTCACAACATGCCAGCTGAATATCGCCACATTGCAGTTTGAAAGGATTGTTCGTGTCAGACAGTCTGAAAAATTTGCGAATTTCTTTCCTGATGTGCTTTCTGCATAAGAGCTCTCAGAATCGAGACCGATGCAGACTCTCCTGGTTCGGGCCAAGGGCTATTCCTGAGAGAAACTCCGGAGTTGTCATGCAGATCCAAAAGATTCAGTCAACTTTTGGAATCATAAAAGAAAAATTAGATTCTGGTACATACACTGCGTACAATTCGGCCCTTTTTTCATCTACATTTTGTCTGTTAGGGAAGGTGTGCGCACCCACCACCGTCAGCTTACCTGTCGTACGATGGACCAAACAAGCAATTTCTGTACATTACAAGCCTAGAGCAGAATAGATTGTTTTTTGGTCCGTACCTCATGGCATGCCTTACATAGTGTCGCTAGACTCTTCTCAGTATGTTCGACGCATATTGTCGCCGAGGGTCCAATACTTGCGCCGGTCAATGGTACATAAAAGGCGTGTCCTCTAGCTAACGAGAGAGGCATCAAGCAAGAACTCACGCTCATCCTGCTATCGCATCAAACTTTTGCCCAAATATCTCAATTCGCCCCAAAAACAATCAACTTTTAAGTTACTCAAGATGCGCTTCACAGCAGCCTCCTTTATCACACTCACTGCTTTGCTGCTACCGGCGAGCGCCAATCTGGTGCCACGTGCTAAAGGCGACATTCATTGCACGCCACACGGTACCAACGGAGACGGTGTTCTTGAATCCTTCGACAACATGGCTCGCCTGGCCCCTTACGAGAACTGCGGCGGCAGAAACGAAAAGACAATCCACGTCGAGAAGAATATGGAATATGCACTTAGCTGGAATGGACGTGACAAGTTCTACGTCTGCAACAAGAGCAACAAAGCAAGATGTATCACTCTAGGCTCCGATAAGAGAAATTCCTTGGTAAACGCTAAGAACAAATGTCGCGGAAAGGGATTCTGGGTTGAAGATCAGGACGGCTGGAGCTTTGGAGGTGATCCTAAGGGAATCAGGGAGTGCGGATTCTAGACATTAGTTTGCGCGGGATTTCTAGCGCAGTCGTGGTGGAGATGCGGTTATAACAGCGGACGAATAGTTTTCTTTCTAGACACTCATTTTATTATATTAGCCAACTGGAACACGAAGAATGCAAAGGTCGCAGAGAATATATAGGGTATGAAGTTATAAGATTCTTATAGTGCACTACTCGTTAGTCTAAGCTAGAAGTGTCAGATAACATGCGTTATCTGGTGCGATAGATTATAATTGAACGAGATAATCGATTGGTGGTCAAAAATATGATTATTGTATGTGTCTCGTTCTGTTCCTTGCTATTTTTCCTTTTTTATGTAGTGTGTGTGTGCCAAGTGGTTACACCCGAGCTTTGTACTACAATGCAGTATCGCGTACCCTCGCTGCTTGTATCTGACATCTGTTCTCTCTCCTTTTTAAACACAGACCTGATACATCGGTGATACATCGGTGATACCGTCCACGATGCAGTATTCGTGTACTTTAACTTTTTATGCGTATTATCTGACAAGAAGACTAACGTACTTTATTATACTATTGTCAGATGTAAGGCCCGATAGGGTGTTAGATGTCACGTGTGGATCTCCAAGTTGCGAGATCCTAGATGGTAGCACAAACTCTCGGGTGTAACCACTTGGCAGAGGGGCACACAAAAGCAGAAAACAGAGAGCACACAATAAATCAATCACGATCATCATCAAAATTCATCAAAGATCAAGCCAAATAGTCCTTGAATCTGACAACTCGCTGTCTAGGCTAGTGCGCCTAGCACGCCCGTTATCCTGTATAAATTGGCACAAGGAACGAGGCATTACAACGTAGATAACTACACGCACGCCTAGAGCATTAAAGCTAAGACTAAGCATAGTTATTACTGTGCAGAGCTTCTTAGAGCTAGACGTAAAGCTCCGCACTTAACAGGCCTTCTCTTTATCTATACCTATCTCGCGGTAGTACGCTAGACACGTCAGGACCTTAGCTAGTCGCTTAGTCTCCTTAACGCCTACGCAGTACACTAGAATCTATGCTGCTAGGCTGTACTAGTCCTTCTTAGCCTACACTAATTCTATAAGTACTTAGTCTAGCTCCTCACGTGCGTACTCTAGCGCATTATATGCAATATTACAAGGCAACGTACTTATATCTTAATAAATAGTAAGCGTGCTAACATCTAGGCCAGTAATTTGCAGAAAAGCAGGCTGTAGTATAGGCGGTAAGTTTGCAGTTAGATACAGTACCTAGGTGCCTTTTGTAACGGGCTAGGCCAGTGCTCGAGGCTGCGCCGTCGTGCACGGATATACGGCTCGTGCACGGAAAACTTTGTACCTCGCGTGGCACCCAATTCTCCTCTTTTCTTCCTATCTTGGTTGTAGATAGCATCTGGACTAGATAGCTGGAATCCAGTTACTAGAGACCGCTCACATACAACCAAGATCTCGCAGCTGACGAGGACACTGAAAAAGCATTATGCAGGACCCTACCGAAGAAGTCAATATGCGGCTTAATAACATGGACCAACTAGTCCAGCAGTTGTTCGCCAAACTCGACGATATAAGCATCCGATTGGAAACGCAGTTACAGCAGCCATCTAATACGCCTGAACTTACACCACGCGCCACTGCCGCCCCAACGCCGTCGCCCGAACCTACCCCGGTAACTGTGAAGTCACGCCTTCCCCACCCTCCAATGTTCAGCGGCAACAAATCACAATGGCGAGGATGGAAGCTAGAGATGGAAGCTAAGATTGAAGAAGATGCGCGAGCTATAGGGAGCTCGAAGGCTCAACTACGCTATATCTATGCACGCCTTGAAGGAACAGCAAAAATCAACGTTACTACATACTACGAGATGGCAAACAAACAAGAGTCTCCAAATCCTCGCGAACTTCTTCACCGTCTTGACCTCCTCTACGGTGAGCGCAACCGGAAAGAAAAAGCAATCCAGAACCTACATTCCATTCGCCAGAAAGAAGACGAGACCTTCATATCCTTCTACCCCCGGTTCGAAAGGGAGATAGCCAACGCTGACGCAGAGGGATGGGACGACGTCGCTAAGACATCCTATCTGCGCAACGCGCTCAACAACAAGATGAGAGACAAGCTAGTAGGTACATCAGGAGGCGACACCCATACATATATGGGATTTGTCCAAAAGTGCGCAAACCTAAGTAATGACATGGAGCTATATGGCCAGTGGACGAAGAAGAGAAGCGTTATCAGAGACGCCCAAGTACCTACGTTGCCAACAACTACTAGTAGCAAGGCCGCCATGCAATTCAACCGCGAAGACATGATGGAATGGGAACCAACACCACCTACTCCAACCCAAGTGAACACTGTCCGCCTCCGCGACCAAGGCAACGTAAACGGATACCCTTCAAAGCGTCCGGAAGACCAAGAGCTACTTGGGAAACGAGCAAAGTGGGTTGGCCAGGAAGAGATTGACGCTCGACGCCGTGAAGGGCGTTGCCTTCGATGCGGCCGCAGCCGGTGCCGAATAGTAACATGCCCGCTAGCAGCCGCTATCCGACCAATGTACACCAGCGTCAAAGCCGCGTTAAGCGCCGCGGTTACAAGCGCTGCTATTGAAGACGAGCTAGACGAAGCTGACAAAGAGCAATAGGACTACGTGGCAGCTCAGAGAGAATGGAAAGAGGAAGGAAGAGCAAAGATGGACGGTGACCCCTTTTTAGTGGACGTTAGACTTAACGGAACTGACTTCGTTACCGGTCTCGTAGACTCAGGCTGCCTTTGCTACTCCGCTATAAGTGAACGACTCTTTCAATCTCTGAGACTGCCATCGTTGAAGATAGCACCGCGCCGGTTAGAAGGAGCCGCAGGGAAGAACGCAGAATCAACGACAATCCTGAACACTATCACCTACGCCTCAATCGATATAGATGGACACCAGCAGGAGCGCATCTTCTTTTACGTAGTCCCTGGCCTCACGTACGACCTAATCCTCGGAAACCCATGGCTAGAAGATGCTGATGTCACTATCTCTACAAGACGGGGCTGCTTGGACATCGGCGTGTCTGGCATCCGCGTTTGGAACCGCAAGAAGACGTTGCGCAGGCCGCCCCAGTTCAAGGCCGCACAACTTATAGCTAGTGCGTTTCTGGCTGAAGTAAGAAGAAATCGTAGGAAGAACCGACAGGAAGGTATCAATCTTGATACAGGAGTATACGCTGTCTCGATCGCAGATATCGAGAAAGCTCTGAAGCCACGCAAACGATCGGACCCTAAGGTCAAACTGCCACCTCATTACCAGAAGTGGTTGAAGGCTTTTGATCAGCACCTAGCGGAGAAGCTACCACCTCACAGGGAGGGTGTCGATCTGCACATTGAGATTGAGAAAGACCAGAACGGATCTGAAAAAACGATTCCTTGGGGACCTCTCTACGGCATGGGCCGAGAAGAACTGCTCGTATTAAGGAAGACTCTCACTGAGCTGTTAGATAAAGAGTTCATTCGAGCCAGCAACTCGCCGGCTGCCGCGCCAGTGTTAATGGTCAAAAAGCCCGGAGGAGGAGTCCGATTCTGCGTAGACTATCGTGGCCTGAACAACATCACTAAGAAGGACCGCTACCCACTCCCGTTGTTCACTGAAACATTGAGAAACGTAGCGAAGGCGCGATGGTTCACGAAGCTTGACGTCATTGCAGCATTCCACAAGATACGACTAGCGAAAGGAGAAGAATGGAAAACGGCCTTTCGGACGAGATACGGACTGTTTGAATGGCGCGTAGTTCCTTTTGGATTAACAGGAGCACCCGCTGCCTTTCAGCGGTATATAAATAGTGTTCTGCAGGATTACTTGGACGACTTTGTATCTGCCTACATCGACGACATCCTGATTTACTCTTCAGGGTCCCTCCAAGACCACCGGCAGAAGGTTGGAAAGGTCCTCCAACGTTTGATGAATGCCGGACTCCAGATTGATATCGACAAGTGCGAGTTTGAGACTAAGAGAGTCAAATACCTCGGATACGTTATTGAAGCAGAAATTGGAATACGAGTCGACCCTGACAAGATTGCCGCCATACGTGATTGGGCCACACCATCATCTGTGAAGGCCGTACGAGGGTTTATCGGATTCGCCAACTTCTACCGAGTTTTTATACCAGAGTTCTCTGATATCACTGAACCCCTCACTAATCTAACAAGAAAGGGCGCCCTCTTCCGATGGGACGAAGCGTGTCAAGAAGCATTTGAAAAGGTCAAAGAGCTCCTTATCACAGCACCAATATTGGCTCATTTTGATCCAGAAAAGGAGACCTTGTTGGAAGCAGATTCGTCCGGACACGCTACTGGTGGCTTACTCTTACAGAAGGACAAGAACAGCAATTGGCAACCAGTTGCTTATTATTCTAAGAAGCACTCAGCGACAGAAGCTAATTACCCAATCCACGATAAGGAGCTCCTTGCTATCGTCCGTTGTTTGGAAGCCTGGGAGCCAGAGTTGCACATGGTTAAGCACTTCACTATCTTAACTGATCACAAGAACCTGAAATACTTTTACACTGAGAGACAACTATCAGAGAGACAAGTGCGCTGGTCAGAATTCCTCTCAAGGTTCAACTTCACCCTCGAATGGAAGCCCGGGAAGATGATGGGAAAGCCCGACGCATTGTCACGACGAGAACAGGACCTGCCCGCCAACTATGACGACGAACGCCTCCGATCTCGGTTCAAACGGCTCTTTCAGAATAAGCACCTCAGGAACACTCAAGTCCTATCTCTCGCCTCATCACTAACCAATATCGATTTTGCGAAGAGTGTACGACTGTTCGAAGATGACCAAATGCAAGAACTATGGCATAAGAGTCGACAGCAGGACAAACTCTACCGAGAGCTCACTACCCTGGTAATACGCAAAGAGAGAAACCTTCCAGTAGATCTGCAGAAAGAGAAATCCGTAAGCATGGCGGAATGCTCCGTGGACGAGAGAGGCTTGCTACGATTTCGAGGAAGGATCTGGATTCCAAATTGCGAACCACTACGCACCCAGATCATTCAAAATATCCACGACTCGCATATTACTGGACACCCTGGGAGAGATCTCACCTACGCAATCCTATCAAGGCAGTTCTTTTGGTCGGGTGCTGCGAGTGACGTGCGACAATTTGTTCGAAACTGCGAAGTGTGCGGGAGAAACATTACAAGGAGGGAGACTGGGTATTTCTCAACCTTAGGAATGTCAAAACAACAAGACCCTCGAAGAAGCTAGATTGGTTGCACGGCAAGTACCGAGTGGTACGACAAGTTAACTCCCACTCATATCAGCTCGATGTCCCTGGTAGGATACATCCCGTTTTCCACGTCGACCTACTACGACCTGTACCAAATGATCCCCTTCCATCTCAGAAGGTCGGGGACAGCCAACCAGGCCCCTTACTTATCGATGGGGAGGAAGCCTGGCTAGTTGAGCGAATACTAGACGAAAGGACTACAAAACGGGGCCGGAGATACTTCAAGGAAGCACGTGTGAAGTGGGTTGACTATACGAATCCAACCTGGGAGCCAGTCGAGAATGTGCGCATGACTGATGCTTGGAAGCTATGGACGAAGACGCGCAAAAAGGGAGGAGGGGAGTAATGTAACGGGCTAGGCCTATGTCCGAGGCTGCGCCATCGTGCACAGATATACGGCTCGTGCGGGTGGCTCGCGCTCGTGAACTTTATAACCTCGCATGGCACTTAATCCTCCCCTTTTTCTTCCCATCTTGGTTGTAGATAGCATCTGGACTAGATAGCTGGAATCCAGTTACTAGAGACCGCTCACAGGTATCAATTAGGGGAGTGGGACAACGACTATAATAGCTAAAAATCTACTCCTTCTGTACATAAAAACACCAATCAGTTCAATCACCAGGTCAACTTGGGTCCCCAACGCCCACCAGGCCAATCAGGTAAGTCTCAGGAACTTATCCCTCTCAGTTAGGCCAGGTACGACTCCCCAGACTGACTGACCTGATTGTTGCCATTACTGTTTATTTGGCGGCCATCGCGGCCCTCAGGCAGTCAGCGACTTCACATAAGAAGAGATAGGTCCGGGATTGTATTATGATAGATCTAGAACCCTATTTATATGCTTACAATTGGTCTGTTCGAGCTCGTTTTCTTGACCGCGTTGATAGAGCAGGAGGCTCTTCCCTCTCGATATTATTCTCTTCTTCGTTCCTACTTACTATAGGTCTTTTGTTTCCCCCTGGTGGACTTGCTGTGACGTTGATGGTAATGTTGGGGACAGAGCTGGATGCTCCAAACGTAAAGTTATTATTCGTAACAGTAGAGTCAATGTATGTGACTTGTGAAGCGGCTGCATCATCCTGTGAGGTGCCGCTTCTTTGCAGCTCATCAGTATCTGGCGACGGCCGGTCTCTATTTGATTGCGAGGCCGGTAGATCTGTAGAGGACTGAGATTGCAAGGTTGGTTGTTCTGCGTACGTCGTCGGTATCTGCGCCGTAGGAGGCTGGTTATGGTTATTGTTTCTGTTCTCGTTTACTGCTTGTCTAACAGCTCCAATCTGAGCCCCAATCTGAGCCCGGTAGCGTTCTCCTATAGCTTCAGTTTCGCTAAGGCGCGCGTTTATAGCCCTGATCCGTTGCCAGAGGGTATCCTGATTTCTTGAGTCTGGTGGTTGCGCAATCGAGAATTGGTTAGGGAAATTATGGTGATGATTAAGGATAGGGTAGGGGAGTTGAGATGAGACGCTTTGATTAGATGCAGTAAGGTGCTGGGAAGACGCGATCTGGCTAGGACGGTGATAGGATACTCTAGGTTGACTAAGAGGGTTGGGAGCCTGGCCCGTCCTTCGTTCCTGGAAATACGTTGTGCCTGATTGATACCGGTTTCGAGCTTCATCCTGTTGTTCCCTCTGGCCGCTTGACGATACTAAATTTCCTCGTCTCCGAGCCTCTGTCTCTCGCGTAGTTCGTTTCATTCTCTTCTTAACTGGACGACCTCGGGAGGTACCGATAACAGGTGGCTTTGTAAACCCATCAGGTTCGAGATCATCTAGTAGAACCGGCAATAGGGAGCACTTGTACTGCTCACGATACTCAGAAATCTCGTAGAATTTGGCGATATAATCCTCGGGTTTAATATTGAAGAATCGACACACAGCAATTGCATGTCTACAAGGAATTTTATGATCTTGAAAAGCGAGACAAGAACATTTCTGAGCTTTAAGCTGAACAAGACGAGTATTCCGGTCTCCTGGATTTGCTCGGTATACAATAGCTACCAAGTTCTCGCGCTCCTGAGGAGTTACAAGATACTGGTCGCTATCCTCAAGCTCTTTCTGGAAATATGCAAAGGCATAGTTAGTGTACTTTATATCTTTCTGGGGCTTATGACGTCTTTCGTAGAACTTTGACATCATGTATGTCCATAGATGGTGGAGTGAATGGAGTATTGGTAGGTTACGAGCCTCCATCCATGCGCTGTTTACTGACTCGGAGATGTTGGAACATGTTTGCCCAAACCGTGGGAAGTCGACCAGTGGTGCGTATGATGTTGCGTAATGCTCTCTATCGATATGATCGAGGTAGTGACGCGCGGGAGCTGACAGAGACTCAATTTGGTCAAGACAAGCTTTAAACTTCGCCTTAGTGTCGACTAGGCAAGCAGCTCGGAATATCCTCTCGACTTTCTTTCCGTATTCGTTTCCGACGTTCTCCGCAAGATGTTGTATGCAGCAATAATGGAAAGCTTTGGGGAATACCTCCGAGATAGCTGGAATTAGACCCTTTGCCCGGTCGCTGACGATTGTAAGATATTCAAAATTGGTACGTTCTTGCTCAGTCGTCTCAAGGTTGTCCAGAAAATATTCCCTAAAACCATGGAGAAAGTTGAGCCACGATTCTTTAGACTCGCTTCTGGCGAACCCCCACATTAATGGCAGGATCTCCTCATTAGAGTCAAGCATTGTTATAACAAGAAGAACTAGGTTGTTGTCCGATTTCATATGGGCACCATCAACACAAATGAACTTCCGGGAGTGCCAAAATGCATGAATACAAGCTCGTGGTGCCACGTGGCACCATTCAAAGGTTCCATCGTCATCCCTAGATATGGCAGCGTTCGCCCTTGAAGTGGCGTAGTTTCCTTCGTCGTCCAGCTCCGTATTCGAGTCTAAGCCGCTATCCGTAATGGCCTCAAGGAATGGAAGGATAAGCTGGAAGGACTTCTCTGTGTCCATAAAGGTACTCTTTTGGATCTTCTTCTTTGCGCGCCACGCCTGCTTATACGATATCTGATTTGAGTGCTGAAGTCTTTCAGCATTCTGGATCTGGCGCGGCTTTGTTTGAAAATCGCTCTTAACCATATCCCCATGCCGGTGGGCAATAAGCCTCGCAGAGCTTGATGCTTTCCAGTCGTGATGGGAGCTAAGGCCGCAGGTATGAGGGACGAACTTTCGAAGCTCAAAGTGGTCGGATCGGTTCATATAGGCGATTCGAATGAAGAATTTGCACCCTGTGTCGCTGCTAGAACGGCAACTAGCGTGGAATCTCGTTGGGTCGCTGGATGTTACTTTAAAAGAGAGCCTCTGGGAGGCCATAACGTGAAAAACTGCCTCTTTTGCGGCCTGGATTGATATAAACGTCTGCCCAACATATAGCGTATTAGGAAGCCCCTGGGAGGTCTCCATTGTAACTCTTCGTAATTATTTTGTCGCAACAACGCGCGATTTTACGATAAAACGCGTCCATTTTAAATCGCGTCGGACGCGTTCTAAGCTACTCAAGCGCTAATGTAAGAGGTGAGGCTACTAACGAAATAGTGGCATTTGGGGAAGAAATGGGGAAGAAACAGTGGTATTTCGGTCCTTTTTTAGCCGAGGTCACATGTGTGGTAGTGTATTGAAAACAGTGGTAGATGGGGAATTATAAACGATGCGCGAGAGCTCGCGAGAGGCTTGGCTCTCGCAACCCCTCACCAAGAACCCTGGTTCTACGGCCCGACTACCCCCCCAAGAACCCATAGTTATTTGAAGGCCCCCCCGGTCGCGATTATTACCCAGTTATCCACGGACCCCCTTGACTTTGGCTTTGGAACGCGCGATCACGTGCCACCGCGTCAGCATGCCTTCGACTCCCTTCTGCTTTCCCCCTCCCATAACGGAAGTTTTAGCTTCGGAAGTGGCCCTGATGGCGGCCGCGACGGCCGCGACGGCCGTGACGACCTTCCTTCCTGTCCCTGCTGCCCCTGCTAGTGCTGTAGAGCATCGCGCGGCCCTTGATGTCGAGCTCTTTGCGCAGGGCGCGCGCGCGCTCGCGCAGGCGCGTGAGACTCGGCCTAGGAATACAAACAAGACGTACGATCCGAAGCAGAAGGAGTGGCAGCAATTCTGCGCGGAGAAAGGATTCGAAGATGGTGAGCTTGTGTGCGAAAACAAGTTGATCTGGTTCCTGAACGAGCGCGTCCTGGACCGAGAGCTTCGGACCTCGCGATACACGAAGAAGGTGAACCGTACGACTACGGACGGCGAGCTGGTCCGGCAGACACTGGGGCCCAGCGCTATCAAGTCGTACGTAGCTGCCATCAGTCGACCTGTGGTCCTTCCAGAAGAGTAAAGGCATAAACACGCACCCGACTCCGCGCGGGGAGGGCCTGAACGGCCTGCTAAGGGCTCGCCAGCGCGCCGAGCATAAACGGCGCCGGCTCGAATTTACCGACAGGGCTGCGGGGACGCTGCAGGACGGCTATACAGAGGCGAAGATGATCGATGCTATACGGTTCTGTTGGGAGGGCTACCGCCAGAGGAAGCAGCAGTCGAAGCAGTCGACAGAGCCGTACCTGCGCACTGCCGTCGATTTTCTGCTCGCCCACAACATGCTGCTGCGGAGCGAGGCCCGCCTGCAAGCCGAACTCCCTGATTTCTTCACAGTCTCGCTACGGGATGAAGGCCCGACACCTTGCTACCCAATGATTATGATTATGGATAATGGCAAGACGAACCCAATGGGGCGACTGGAGTACGGGGCCGTCATGAGGCACCGGAATCCGCTGCTCTGCACTATGGCACACACAGCCTTTTACTTCTTCTACCGCTGGAACGTTGCAGGCGAGCCGCCTCCTAGCTTCCGTCGGCGCGAGCTATGGTACAGCCTGCACCTAATCAAGGGGGAGCATACAGCAAAGATGATGACGTACGATACGCAGCTAGGTTGGATTAACAAGATGTTTGCTGGAGCGAACGTTATGTCGCTGAAGAAAACGCACGCGGGCCGATCACAAGGGGCGAGGCATGCTGAGCTTAAGGGCGTCAGCGAGGGCCAGATCCGCCGCGCGGGGCGGTGGAACAGTGACTCATTAACGAACTGCTATCTTACCCAACTTCCGCGCAAGTTTATACGGAGCATGGCTGGCTTTAGCCCGTCTGCGCAGGGCAGCTTCTACCTGCCACGAGCGAAGGTACTGCCTCCGCGATCACTTGAGCAGGCTGTGTGGCCTTTTGTAGACAAATGGCTGGCGTGGTTCGACTCGTACGCGGATGGTAGGGAGGAGGAGAAGAGTAGCCATGCCGCCGCCGCCGACGACGACGACGACCGCACCGACCTCGCGGCTCAGGGCTTTCTCCGTTTACTGCAGCAGCTCCGCATCCTCCTCCTCCAAGACTCGGTAGTTATGAGGCAAGAGTTTCCTGCGCACCCAATCTGGGCTGACCCTATCTTCGCCCGAGCTGATTACCTGGCGTTCGCAAAGGACGTGGAGCTTTCACTACTGGACGTGGAGGAGCCTGAAGAAGTACAGATTCGGAAGACGCTTCCTGCTATTGCCGAGCGTCTGAGCATCCTACAGCAGGGCCTCACGCGAGAGGTCAACGACTGGGGTGCGGAAACGAGAGAGCGGCTTAACAGAATCGAGATAAGGCTGGGGGACTTGCTTGAGGGCCGTATCTCCCTGACGCTACATCCTACTATGCGTCGTACGACGATAACGGCGGCTTCCGGCTCTGCCACGCCTGCTTCAGCAGCAATGACAGTGAAGCCCGCCGCCGCCGCGCTCTTCTCCCAGGAGCTACAGGAGCCGGAGCAGCTGCAGCTGCCGCCGCCGCCACCGCCGCCGTTGTACGTTCTCTCCCGCGCGGTGACAACTGTCCCACAGCTGTGGAGGGAGTGGACGGTAGGTCTTATGGGTGGCCCGTCTGTGCAAGGATTAGAGGATCTGTACGGGTCTCGCTGGCGTCAGAAGCACAGCGAACAGGTATTCTATGGGCGACGAAAGGTTATCATTGATGAAATTCGGAGACGGCAGGCACAGGGCATGAGTATAGGCGCCGCAGTGGAGGACGTAGAGCTGGTTCGGCAACGGGGTCAATTGTCGCTCTATCAGCTGTACCAGCTACTCAACAAGCAGAAAAAGTGCGCTTCGTAGTGAATGCTATAAGCCATGCGCACCTGTAGTATCGCCTGCATTTTTACCCCGATTTCGCGCACAACATGGTGCAAAAATCAAAAAAAGGGGCCGCCCTCCGGGCGTGCCAAGACTTTTGGTATACCAGAGGTTATCCCAGAGGTTGGGGGTTCTCGCTTAATAACGCGCGTGATCTCGGGAACAAATCGACCCCCATATAACTCGTAATTATTACGCCAAGCAGTGGTAAGGCGGTCATTTGCCGGCTCTTTTTCTGAAACCAGGTGTGGGGGGACAAATCTCACTGGCTAGTGAGATTTGTCCCCAAGGTTTTGAGATTTGTCCCCAAAATGAGATTTGTCCCCAATGCTAGCCATAACTCTACTAGCGCAAAAAAAAAATTACAAAACGCCATGTAACGACACTTCGACGTCTTCAGTGGCTCAAACTATCAACTTTGTCTCATTGAATCTATCCTCTTGTCAGAATTTTAATGAATCTTTTTGGTCATGATCGTGGATGAGAATTAATTGAATTTTGCGTTGGTTCTGTTTTCTCTCCTTTTTAAACACAGACCTGATACATCGATGATACATAGGTGATACCGTCCACGATGCAGTATTCGTATACTTCAGTTTTTATGCCTCTTATCTGACACCTCTATTGACGTCGTTTTCTCTTGCGCGGGCTGAGATCTTTCCAAGCTTCAGAAGCCGTCGCTGCTGCAGCACGCTTAGGACGCTGTCTTGGTACATTCTGAAGCTCGAGCAGAGAATTTTGCGCATCCACTTGCGCGAATCTCTCTCCGTAGAAGGCTTCCATGTCTCCAAAGTGATAGTTCCATGCCATTGTGGGGGTACAGGAAGCAAACAACCCTTCTGTAGCGAGCGCCATATTCCGTGCTTCAACCAACTCTGCAGGGTCATCTTCCTGTCCCGTCTCTGCCAGGAAGTTAATCGCTGAGATCATGTCATTGCACTCATATAGAACGGGCTGAGACCGTCGACGTTCGATGTCGGCTAGGAACTCTTCCAACGACGGAGGTTGCCAAGCAGGAGGTGGACCCATAGTGACAGACACAGCAACAGCTACAGGCGGAGACGAACGGAGGAATGGGGGAGGAGGTATAGGAGCAGGTGCAGGGATCGATACAGATACACAGGTAGTCATAGGATTCACATTTGGCACAGATGTAGGAATCGACATGGTAACAGAGGTGTTTACTTGTCGCAGGGCTTCAGCGAGTGTTTGACCCTGAGGTTGAAGGTGAGGTTGGAAGTGAGGAACAGAAGGGGGCACGCGTCGCTCGAAAGCTGATGGATCTCGTCGAGTTGATGCCTCGTTCCTCCTCAGCCCACCTCTTGTTTGAGCGGTGAGAGGCTCAAGGACAGACTGATGTGGCCTTGGAGACAGGCAGATTGATGGCCCTTGTTCACGTTGATACCGCCAGTGGTCATCGTAGAGGTGATTCAGTCGTAGCGTTGAACCAGATCTCCTTACGTCTTGCAGCGTATGGCGACACGGAAGGCCATTTGTTTTCTCGAATAGGCCTGAACAAGGATGTCCGCCGCGACGCTCTCTCTGCTCCTTCTGGAGCAGCAGATCCTGTTGCCTAATGCGCTCGATCGCCGGTGGCGTCAGCACGTTATGGATGCCAGGAGGCAGGAATGGCATTGCCTCTAGCTTATGCCCGAACTTGACGCTATGTTTGGAGGAAGCAAGTTCCTTTCTGTACTTGTTGTATTGACTCCTGACCATTTGCTCAATCCTCCCTACAACGCGCAGCAAGTCGCCTCTCGAAGTCATGAGGTAGTCCTTCAGGACCTTGTGCATTCCTTCAACAGGCGAACTTGTGATGGTATTATAGTGTCGGTGGTGAGAAGTCCAAGCAGCTGCCCACTCAGTGCGTGTAAGGTATTGGTTGTCTTGCAGGTATCTGCAGAGTTCCTGCTGGTGGCTGTAGTCTTTAAGCAGATCGTTCCACTTCAGCTGGAACTCCAGTGGTCTCTTTGCGTAGACGAGCTGCCCTAGTTAGTTCTGCAAGCAACTTTTTTAGAGGACGGCTTCCTCAAAGTCTCTTAGGCGATTGGCATGGGGCATACCTGAGTCCAACGCTTCATGAACGCAGCCCTGTGTTCAACAATCCTCTGCTTCTCCTCTTTCGTTGCGCCATCGGCGTCTCGCCAGGTCTGCTGAGCCTTCGTCTGGACGTTCTTGTTAATATGCCACACGCATAGAAGCTGAGGGACTCCTGGAAGTAGCGAGCGAGCTGCTATCTTCAACGCCTCTTCCTGATCACTGATAAATACCTGTGGTCGTTGTATCCCTGTCTTAAGCAGGAAGTTTGCAATTGCCCAATAGTAGTCTGCTTGTGTCTCATTGCTAAGGAAGCAGAAGCCCGCAGAGAAGAAGGTCTGTAGGTTGGTGCAGCCGAGTATGTGCAACAGTGGGAGTCTATACTTGTTGGTGCGGTATGTGCAGTCCATCAACAGTACGTCAGGGTTTGCCACCAGCAACTCAACCTGCTTCTGGTGGGCGAAAAAGAGATTTTGTACGCGGTTATTATCATCCTTCCTCACTGCAAAGACCCAGTCTGCCGTAGATAAGTCGTCTAATAATGTCTCCATTGGACTCCTGCCGTTCAAGTGTTTCTCCCGAATTGCCTTCCTCTCACCTCGGATATCAGTGGCAGAGATCAGTGTGTTTTGGTCTTCCCTTTGGATCGCCGCTAGTATCTGCATCGGCCGCGCCCCAGCGTGCGTCATTGACTCAATTACTTCCTTCTGTGACGATGTACGCCTGCGATAGACATTGTGCGCGCTAGGGTTGATTGATCGGGGGTGATTGTGGTGCTTGTCTTGCACCTCTAGCTTCCACTGGCTGGTGAGCTTCACCTTGAAGATAACGAGCTTGAAAGGGCATCCTGTTGAGCGCGTGCTTGTACTCAGAACCTTTGCACTTGACTGGTAGTGGTTCCTAAAGCAATCGCAGTGGTAGTAATAACGTGTCTTGACATCTGAATTGTGAGGCCAACTCCGCTTAAGGACAAAGCCGTAGCCGTGCTGCATGCCATGCGTCTTGAGCGCATCATACGCTTCTTCATAGGAGCTGCAGAGCTGGTCTGGAGGGGGGGGTAATGTCTTCCATACTGAGATGCTCAAGACAAGAAAACAAATTCAGCACCTACGTTCTTCTCTAACTGGTTGCCTGTGGCGGAGACGCGATGGTGTCGCGGTAGTGTCGCGTTCAATAGATTACGCGCTAAGCCAAGCTAGGTGATTGATTTCCACTAGCATTAGCGTTGGGGACAAATCTCATTTTGGGGACAAATCTCAAAACCTTGGGGACAAATCTCACTAGCCTGTCGCATCTTGCACAACTTTAACGTTTATATTAGGGATTGTCTCCGCCCAGCTAATTAGCCCCGTTTGTGTTCCCGCAATGTCGCTACACAGGAAAGAGGTGGATGTATATCCTGCTGTAGAGCTGTTCAGTTCTAGAGCTTCGGCTTCCCCGTCAGTTACGCTATATTTATGGACTAGAACACCAGGAGATTCGGCGGCTTACTACGATTGGCGATAGTTTCCTTCGACAAGACGCTGTGGACTTCATTAATCACTTCTGTAGTAAATGGAATACAGGTGACCCTTGGGTCAGCCTTGCACACATGGCAAGGCTACGTGTTCAGCCGCACCTACTCTTCGTAAAGCCTGTCTAGCCATCCTAGGAGATGGCAAAGAATAGCAAAGACAGCCCGTTGTGGTCCTGCCATGTGCCGCCTTTAATGCAGAACTCTAGTAAAGCCCTACATTCTGTTCTATATGCGTTTGCTGACATCGTACTCAGGTAGGCATACTCTAGTACCAACTGATCAGCCTGCCTCCCATCCTTTTGGCTGCCGCCGTTTGAGCCTCCACGTCCCTCTTCCTGCCGTATGCGTCTCTTGTAGCTTCACACGGAACGATGCGCCTCTTGCAATGCAGCGCCGATGGCGAGATCAGCCTTACCGGCGACTTGGCTGTCGAGGACACACTCCCTCCCTACGCGATACTTTCTCACACCTGGGGAGCAGATACAGAGGAGGTTACCTTTGAGGACATGGCAAGTGGGACGGGCAAGGACAAGCTCGGCTACAAGAAGATCCAGTTCTGTGGAAAGCAGGCAACGCAAGACGGCCTGCACTATTTCTGGATCGATACTTGCTGCATCAGGAAGACGAACAAGGCTGAACTGTCGCTGGCTATCAAGTCCATGTTCCGCTGGTACCGCAACGCAAGTCGCTGCTATGTCTTCCTATCCGATGTCTCAGCAGCTAAGAGAAAAACGGGTAGTGAGCACTTTCAGTTCACTTGGGAGACAGCTTTTCGGGCAAGCAGATGGTTCACTCGGGGCTGGACGCTCCAAGAACTTCTTGTCCCGAGATCGGTGGAATTCTTCTCTCGAGAACAGAGGAGGCTTGGCGACAAGAGCTCACTCCAACAACAGATCCACGAAATCACAGGCATTCCGCAATCGGTCCTTCGTGGAGCACCACTGTCTCAGTTCAGCGTCAACGAGCGATTGTCGTGGATTGAACACCGGCAGACCAAACTTGAGGAAGATAGAGTGTACTGTCTTACTGGCATTTTCAGTGTCAACATGTCCCCGTTCTATAGCGAAGGGGCGGGTGGAGCGTTCAAGCGGCTCATGGACGAGGTCGACAAGCTGAGCAAGTGTCTCCAGGACTTGCACCTTACCGACCCTCATGATGACAAGAAGCGCATCGAGGACATAAAGGGAGGCCTGCTAGAGGGCTCGTACCGCTGGGTGCTGAATAACCCAAACTTCCAGCGATGGCAAGATGACCCACAGGCACGACTGCTGTGGATTAAAGGTGACCCTGGCAAGGGCAAGACGATGCTTCTTTGCGGCATCATCAACGAACTGAAGAAAACACCGCGCAGCCCTCTCTCCTTCTTCTTCTGTCAGGGTACCGACTCGCGCATCAACAGTGCCACTGCCGTGCTGCGCGGCCTGATCTACTTGCTGGTCAGCCAGCAGCCGTCGTTGGTCTCACATCTGCGGAAGAAGTATGATCAGGCAGGCCAGTCTAGTTTCGAAGACGCTAATGCTTTGGTCGCGCTCTCACACATGTTTGTAAACTTGACACAAGATCCAGATCTAAAGACAAGCTACCTGGTCGTTGACGCTCTCGATGAATGCGTAGGCGACCTGCCGAAGCTCCTAGACTTGATTATCTATACATCAGCGTCGTCAAGCCGCGTCAAGTGGCTGGTATCAAGTCGAAACGAGATGCAGATTGAACACAAGCTGAGGAATGTCAATGCTGAGGCGAGGCTGAGTCTGGAGCTGAATCAAAATGCGGAGCAGGTGTCCCAGGCTGTTGAAGCGTACATTGACCACAAGTTATCCATCCTCGAGTCGATCGAAGACGACAGCCTCAGGGCTCAAATGCGAGATGTCCTGAGGCAGAAGGCGAACGGCACATTTCTCTGGGTTGCCCTTGTAGTGCAAGAGCTCGAGAAGCCCGAGAGCTGGGATCCTTTGCAGGTAGTACAAGAAGCGCCAGCGGGCTTGCATCAACTGTACGATCGCATGGTTGATCGTATCCAGCAGCTGACAGAGAGGAACTCGGAGATCTGCCGGCTCCTGCTTTCTACGGCAACTATCGCATACCGGCCACTTTACCTAGCTGAGATGGGCAGATTGTGTGGACTGACTGGACAGGTTGGGGCACTAACGGGTGATATAAGAAAGATTGTGGCCATGTGCGGCTCGTTCCTCACCATCCGAGATGACCAGGTCTACCTCATCCACCAATCGGCTAAGGACTACTTGAGAGACGAGGTGCGAGCTACAGTCTTCCCATCCCAGAGCAAGACTCACTACGGCATGTTCTCTCGATCGCTTGCACTTGTGTCTGCTACATTGAAACGGGACATGTATGGTTTGATCACTCTGGGGTTTCCGATTGACAAAGTTGAAGTGCCAGTCCATGATCCGCTAGCAGCAACGCGATACTCGTGTATCCACTGGGTAGATCATCTCTACGACTCCTTTCTCAGCAGCAGCTCGAGATGTATTGAGAGTCTCAAGGATGGCGGCGCTGTCCATGCATTTCTGAACGCGCAGTATCTCCACTGGCTGGAAGCTCTTAGTCTTTGCAGGAACATGTCAGCAGGAGTGATATCAATGAAAAAGATGGAAGCTCTTGTTAAGGTAAATCGTGATAGGTAATGCTCATACGTGACGTACGTGCTGACACGCCTAAGGGAAGAGCAGATGCAACTGCGTTGATGCGCTTAGTTCAAGATGCACGACGATTTATTATGTATCACAAAGTGGCTATTGAGAGAAGCCCTCTTCAGGCGTATGCATCTGCGCTGTTGTTCAGCCCAGCAAAAAGCTTAGTGAGAGTGCTGTATCAGCACGAAGAGCCGGAAGGGATTGCTATCAAACCGGTTATGGCAGAGAGTTGGAGCGCGTGTCTGCAGACGCTCGAGGGCCACAGCGGCACTGTCAATTCAGTAGCCTTCTGCGCCAACTCGACCCAGCTGGCGTCGGCATCGTGGGACTGCACGGTTAAAGTCTGGGATGCGAGCAGCGGGGCATGCCTGCAGACGCTCAAGGGTCATTGCGGCACTGTCAACTCAGTAGCATTCTCGTCCGATTCGACCCGGCTGGCGTCTGCGTCGAGCGACAAGACCGTCAAGGTGTGGGATGCGAGCAGCGGAGCGTGCCTGCAGACGTTCAAGGACTATAGCGGCGCTGTCTGGTCAGTAGCCTTCTCGCCCGACTCGACCCGACTGGCGTCTGCGGCATGTGACTACACGTTTAAGGTGTGGGATGCGAGCAGCGGAGCGTGCCTGCAAACGCTCAAGGACCATAGCGGCGCAGTTAATTCGGTAGCATTCTCACCCGACTCGACCCGGCTGGCGTCGGCGTCGAAGGACCGCACCGCCAAGGTGTGGGATGCGAGCAGCGGGGGGTGCCTGCAGACGCTCGAAGGCCATAGCGGCACTGTCAACTCAGTAGCCTTCTCGCCCGATTCGACCCGGCTGGCGTCTGCGTCGAGCGACAAGACCGTCAAGGTGTGGGATGCGAGCAGTGGCGCGTGCCTGCAGACGCTCGAGGGCCATAGCAATTCGATCAACTCAATAGCCTTCTCGCCCGACTTGACCCAGCTGGCGTCTGCGTCGAGCGACAAGACCGTCAAGGTGTGGGATGCGAGCAGCGGCGCGTGCCTGCAGACGCTCAAGGGCCATAGAGGCATTGTCAACTCAGTAGCATTCTCGCCCGACTTGACTCGGCTGGCGTCTGCGTCGTGGGACTGCACTGTCAATGTGTGGGATGCGAGCAGCGGCGCGTGCCTACAGACGCTAGGGGTTCGCCAGCCACTCTTTAAGTTATCATTCGATTCTACTGGCTCCCGTCTCTACACCGAGATTGGTTATATCCCTATCCCTATCACCACATCAGTAGTCTCTAGTACGGTAGATATCGCAGAACCTGAGCGTCCCCAGTTTCTAGACGCAGGCGTCAGCTCAGACTGCATGTGGATCACATATGGCGGCCAAAATATGCTGTGGATACCATCAGAGTACCGGGCGGCATGCTCATCTGTATGCGGGAACACGGTTGGAATAGGTACTGGGTCAGGAAGAGTATGGATATGCAGTGTTAATCTTGAACACAATAACTAGTTAACGTTACTGCTACCTAATATATCGGTCCTATAATTGTTCCGATGGTTGGCTGCCTTCCTGGCGCCACGCGCCAATACTGTAAGGCTAAAATCAAATCATTGCATAGTGGCTGTGTGACGGTGTAAAAGTAGCGGTATTTGAAAGCAAACAATTGACACATAAGATACTTCGGCTTGCCACCGCTAGTGGAACAGTGGCCGACCCGCTCCAGCCACACCCTTGCCGTGAACGTCTAGAATGGGTGGCGTTGGGAAGAGATAACGATCGTTTCCGGTGACAGAGAACGGCATGCAGCCCTAGATAGTGTAGTGCCTTGCCAAGCATTGCTACCATCACAGCTCTGCTATCCTTATCCATCGCGACATGAACAATCTAAACCGCTTGTGTCCCTTACATGTCAAACTAAAGCACATCTCTACAACCCTAAAGATTGCAGTGCTCACGTAGGGAGCTGTTTGTTGTTTGACCATACGATAGCTGTATCACCAAAACATATTAAGCCCTTCTACCTTCGTATGCGCTTACAACGACGGCGTTCCACCAGCGACGCTCAACCCACTTGCCGAAGCGTAGGCGCCAATTTCCAGGGCCACAGCACTCCGTCTCATCTTGTACCCCTTTTGTGTCATCGTATTCCCCCTCAACGAGCTGAGATTAGATCTCGGCTGCTGCTTGGTCTAGGAATCGGCTCGAGTGGGCTTGAGACATGGGTACATGGTGAGCCTAATTAGGTCTTTCGTTCGGTCAGCGGAGGGAACAACAGTGGGTTTCGGGGCTTGAGGGCGAGGAAGCTATCGAGGTCAGCGAGGTATATTCCTGGTTTGATTTGGTCATTATGTTCAACCTTCAGCTTCTTGTTGGCACAAATGTAAGAGTAGCCGCGGTAGGACATGAACCATTCAGAGACTTATTTTCAGGGTCGAGGCAACCCTTACATGAGTCGGGCAAAAGTCAAACAAGCGGCATTACTCCTAATTGGCACAACGATATCCCGCTGTCCTGGTTCCGTGGAGCACACAGGTGGAGACCCTGCTTCACTCAGCGCGGGGAACATCGGCTGGCGTAGAAGCTTAACTTTACGCATTAACTCGTTGTGATATCAGCACGCCCATGCAAAAAGCACATTCTATTTAAAAACAATGAATCAGCATCCATCAATAGAGTACCGACCTCAAGATTATCGTCCCCATTCTTAGTGCGCAGCTGTCGCTGTAAATCATGGATACCAACCATCAAGCACATGAAAGCCAAAGCACCCGGTTAACTATCGCCCTGGTGATAACCATAGTGATCACATTCATCACTTTTGTTCTTCGTTTATATACTCGTGTTTGTCTACTTCGCAGCACTGGCGCAGAAGATTACTGCATTGGAATTGCGATGGTATGTCTCGTTATCCTTGTAGCGCTACGTTTGCACCTAGCATTAATCCTCTAATGTCAGATATTTGCAATCGCAAACACTAGCATTTCGGTTGCGCGTACGTCCTCCTTGCCGCTTTGAAATTACTTAGTACCTAATACACTATTAAGAGGCCAAACTTGCACTGGGGAAACATATCTGGGCAATTGAACCCGAGGATCTTATGACAAATGCTAAAGTTAGTGCTCCTATATTATATGAATCCGGGTACTTCTCTAATGCTAGCAGCTGTTGTACGCCGTTATTCAAGTCTACGCCCTTGGTGTAATGCTTACCAAGCTATCTTTTCTTTTGCAATATTCCCGAATCTTTCGGAACGGCCGCATTCGAATCTGGTGGGGATTCGTTGGTGCTATTGTCATTATCCAAGCCGTCCTAGGGTGTGTTGCTACAATATTCTCTTGCAGTCCTATCGAGTTCTTTTGGGACTGGTCTATTCCAGGAGGCAAGTGCCTACCTCAAAAGCCGGTGTATTTTGCTACTGCGTCTCTTAATCTGGTAACCGATTTAGCTATTTTTGCAAGCCCAATACCGCTAGTCGCGAGACTGCATTTACCGAGGAAGCAAAAGTGGAGCGTAGCGGCAGTATTTTTACTAGGTTCTTGGTAAGTGAATCTTCTAACTTTCCTTCAAGCTCTTTTACACAGCTAATTAATGCTTATTCAATGCTAACTTAACAGCACATGCATTATCGCCGTCGTCAAAATAACCACGTTCTCCAATGGCCTTCACACAAAGGACCCAACTTGGGATTTTGTCAACATTAACCTGTGGTCCACTATCGAATTGGATGCAGGCATCATTTGCGCATGCCTCACCTCCTTCAAACCTCTAATTGTGCGTTACTTTCCGCGAGCTCTCTTTAGCAGCGTGTCTGGATCGTTCATTCTCAGTGTTGTCAAGACTCAGCATTCCACGACTACACATACGAATAAGAAGTGGGGAAAAGGTCTGTCGCAGATGGACGCGGTTTCGACCATGCCGGTCGACAATTCGGACGAAATCCCCTTAGCTAATTCAAAGGGATCATGGAGCGCAAGAGGAGCTGGCGAAGTCTCGGGCGCTCCTGTGTCAGCCTCCACCTCTTACTGTGAGGAGTGTCAGGGCAGCAGTGATCGGAATGGTCTGGTCTGAGGATATCCCGAGACCGTAGTCTAGATTGGTCTTACCATCCTTACTGGTCTAGATGTCGCAGGCTAGGCATTACCATAGAAGCCCACAGGTGCAATCTGCGGTAGTAATCTTGCTTTGCTCTTCCTGTAGATAAACTAGGCTAGGCTGCTTAGCAGAACTAGCAAAACAGCTACACAGCTTGTTGTTAACCTATCCTAACAATTACTAGTGTTACAAGAAGCTACGAGCATGTGTTAAGAGCATACAAGGAAGCTTTAATTAAAAGCGGGGTATGTTACTAAATGTTTTTACAGAACGTTGCGTAAAGAGAAGTGAGCAGACATTTGCATCACGAGGTTTTTAAGGCGTAGGAACTGAGCAGGCTGGTGAATCTATCTACATCTATCCACAGGAGCCTCAGGTAGGTAACGTGTCTCACCCGTCCTTAACCCACCCCTACTAAAAGCTTGTCGTATAAAGCCGCAGTGCTACAAACAACTCTGAGGTAACAGGTAAGGTGAAGTTCGCAATCAAGATAACGCGTTGAAGAGACGGTGGGTTAATGAAATTTGGCGTGATTCCTGGAGGCGGAGGAATCGCTCCGATAATTGAAGGCATTTCGCTGCGAAGAACGTGAAAGATGCGCTTATGGTTTTGAATGATTGGGAATATATTTTGATAGATGCATTCTCCGGGGATGCGACATTTTCTCTTCTCTTGAAGATAGCTTTTGACACCTGTCGCCATGGGTGCGGTGCTGGGTCGTCGTTCCCCGCAAACTCTAAAACCCAGGGCCCGCAGGACAGTTATGGCAGCGGTGGCTGACTGCTCGGACAACAGTGGAATGCACAACATCGAACTCACAAGCATTTATCAGATGCCAAAATTTCTCCCACCATTGCATGATAAGCATACACGTTTTACGCTGCTGATTCCGTACTTCCAGAGGTATCTGAACTTGCAATGGTATGATAGTCTCGTCGTAACCTGAATACTCGGAATCATTGTGGTTTTCAGCTGCATTTGCCCTCGCTGCTGATTCTTCGTCATCTTTTGCTTTGACCCTCTTTCGTTTAATTTCACACCACTCGGCGTCAGAAGAGTCTCTTGGACGATCTTTGATTGATATTCCATATTCTTCTCGCTCGCTTTCTTCAATCTCGTTCAAACGTTCGAGAAGATTAGGCTCGTCGGTGTCTAAGTCATATGCACAACATGCTTTCCTTTTTGCCAGAAGGAGCGCCGGCAAGTGTTCAAATGCCCATCTTTGTTGCTCATTTTCGGTCAAATTCGCAGGGATGGGTTCAATATCCCCAGTTCCAATGTAATGTTAATAATAGTACTTTCTAATCTTATAATATTATAGCCTTCTACTGTAGCCCTATATTAGTAAGGTTACAGATGAGGAGTCCTGTGCTATACCCTCTGAAAGGTGAGATCCCGAGCGTGACCGCGTTGATGCTGGCTTTGGATCTGGAGTAGTGATAGCGTGTATAGATGTTGTGCTCGGTTTTTTTGACAGCACACTCATTTGCACCGCGGGGGAAATTTGCTGGCTATGCTGGCTGGAACCTACATTGACGCTAATATTCTGGCTAAAACCCATACCACCTGTTGTGAAGTTCTGCACGAATTTTCTGAGCATGGGTAGGGTTGCCGACATGAGCGAATAGCCGAGTAAGACCTGCTGCCAGATTACTGTAGCGGCGACGTTCACGCCGGTTTCATTGCTGGAGAGAAAGCGGATCGATGTGACCAGGTACGCGATGATGCAGGCGACGGCTCTAAAGGTCGGTTAGCGAGTCTCAGAAATAGGAGGGAGCCACGTAGCTTACGGAAGCCGGAAAGCGAATGCGACGATGACAAGGAGCTTTTCGCTCCATGCCATATTGATGCTGGTGAGGAAAAGGGCTGGTAATATCACGATTGCGCACTCAAGCATAATCTCTGATATAAAAATTGCTAGCAGTCGGGCTGCCTGGCTCATTTGTAAGCGGTCATACATTGTGAAGAGATCGGGAAACTTGAGAAGGAGCGACGGACATGATTAGCACACTGGACGTTCTGCTGGCCTAACACGACGAAGTTGGGTGAACAATCGACCGAAATGGCAAGTGCAGAAGCCGCTCCCCATGCGCAAATGATGGCGATAGCGATATTGCTGGCCCACCATTGCCTCTTGAGCTCGTAGGTGAATAACGCTCGGATCGTAAGTAGGAGGGAGCATTTTGAAAGACATAGAGCGACGACGAGGAGGATCCGACTTGCAAAGAAGAACTACGGATTGAAAAAGAGTTATTATGCGATCTGACATCAGGGTTAACCGCTAAGAGGGCTGGGTACCTTGACCATGTGAGCTAAGTCTCGAGAGTTAATCATGGACGTAGCTTTCCCGAGACCGTTATGGTATGCAATAAAAATGGAGATCCACTGGCCGAGGCCGACGATCTGATTTGGATGGATAAGCAAATCTGGCTTGAAGCTAGTGGGTAATACATGAGGCTGACTTTTGCGCATACAATGACTAGATCATCGAGGCCCCATCTGTGCCATTTTACAATGGTGATGCGCACAATGAGGACTAGAAAAGCGAAGACTAAGGTGATAACAGCTGCGATGAATATCGGGGCACCGTAGTCAGTTTCTGAAACTACAGCAAAGCGATTTCCGGTCGGTGCTGCTGGGGACGGCAGAGGCATGGGAAGCTGCAAAGTTGTAGATATGGGGATTTGGAGGTTGAAGATGATAACGAGTTCCGACTCCGAAACGGCGGAACCACAGGCATATCTAAACTCGCAGATGTATTCTGACCAATGTGTCGAGGTGCTGCATTGCGTGAAGGGTGGTGTTCATTCAGAGACACGAAGATATGTGACGACGCGGCAAAGCAAGCATGGCCAAGCTGGACCCTCCCTGTGATCTGTCGCCATGTCTCGGAGGCGGGATTTCACCGCAGCGATGGTACTGGACAGACAGCCGGTGGTGAACCTGACTTTTCACTGCTGCGAGCTTGGCGCATTTCTTTTTGAGATGTGCCCCGGCCTTTGCTCAGACGGTCCCTCCACACGAGCCGTGCCGGCTTCCATCCGCGCACGGGCGCTTTCCCCACGGGTGATATCCGGTCCAGTCAAAATGTGCTTGTGAGCCAACCCCTGCTGCATGATGCATGTGCAATAATTGTCCTTCCCGCACTTCAACATTAACATGACTTTTCTCCGCACCCTCTTAATGGATACCAGTCGCTCGGGTTTTGTTCTCGTTTAGCCCCAAGGGAAAAACCAAAATCTTCCATTTTGTCTCATCCGTCTGGAGGAGAGCAATGTCCAATCAACCTCTGAGCGAAGCCAAATCATCTTTGGCCGACCACACCTATGGCGAGAATGAGATCTCCGACAGCGATCTAGCGGTCTCTGCAAAAGGCGGCACAGCGCAAGATGGTAGCGACATGCATCGCATGGGAAAGCTGCAGCAACTGAGGGTATGCGTCTCTCACTCCCTGAAACTATTCAGCCCGACTAATCTGTTTCGCTAGCGCAATTTCCGTCTTCATTCCATTTTTGGTTATGCTGTTGTTATGGGATGCACTTGGGAATATGCACTCGTGTAAGACACTTCACCTCATTCTGCTACTAGTCGAGTGACTGATCTACTCCATTAGCATCATTTCCCTCTCCTTAATGAATGGAGGAACCGCTGGTGGTATATGGATGTTCCTTATTACCTGTGTTGGCATGTTCTTCGTGGTTCTCTCCTTAGCTGAGATGGCCTCAATGTGAGACTTTACCGGTGCGAGTAGAGGTTAGCACGAAAACTGATCGAACCAGGGCGCCCACGGCAGGAGGCCAATACCACTGGGTTTCTGAATTTGCGCCGCCGAACCAGCAGAAATTTTTAAGCTATATCACGGGTCCGTAAGCTCTCGCACATAACGATACTAAAGAAAGTGACGACTGATTTGTTGTAGGATGGTTTTCAGTCATCGGTTGGCAGGCAGCCATGGCAAGTACGGCTTATGCTGTCGCCCTTCAACTTCAGGGATTAGTGGCGTTGAATGTGCCTGACTACACCATTACAGGCTGGCAGAGTACGCTTCTCTGTATCGCCACAGCACTGTTTGCAATCCTTTGGAATACTATTCTCGTCCGAACACTTCCACTGATGGAAGGCATCGTCATGATCCTACATGTTTTCGGATTCATAAGCTTCGTTGTTGTGCTGTGGGTCCTGGGCCCTCGATCAGAGCCACAAGCGGTGTTCACCGAGTTTCAAGACAACGGGGGCTGGGGAAGCATTGGGTTATCATGTCTTGTGGGGATGACCGGACCCGTTATCACCTTGATTGGAGCCGACGCGGCATGCCATTTGTCTGAGGAGCTCAAGGATGCATCATGGGCGCTTCCAAGGTCCATGATAGCTACAGCTGTTCTCAACTACAGTCTCGGATTTGTTATGACCATAACCATCATGTCTACGCTTGGAGATGTCGATGAGATCCTCGTCACCCCAACCGGGCAGCCTTATATCCAAGTCCTTCTCAATGCCACTCAATCCCGGAAAGGAACATCCATCATGGCTGCCGTTGTTGCTACCTTGCTTCTCTTTGCCGCCGTCAACCTCGCTACTACGGTATCGCGTCAGCTCTTCGCATTTGCGCGAGACCAAGGCCTTCCTGGCTCACGGTGGCTTTCATATGTAAGATACATATCTGTCAAATTCCGGACTACGACAAGACTGATATTTTTAGATTCCGGCTGGTTGGGACATTCCACTCAATGCTGTTACTACCACGCTGATCATTACCGCGTTGCTCAGTCTCATCATCATCGGCTCATCTATTGCCTTCAACGTCATCATATCAATCGGGCAGGTTGGAACTGTGGGCTCGTATATTCTTGCAATATCCTGCATCTTCCGAAAACGCCTTGTAGGAGAACCGCTCTTGCCATCTCAATTCAATCTAGGAAGAGCTGGTTTGGCTATCAACGCTATTGCATTGTGTTTTCTAGTCCTAGCATTTGTCTTTCCTTTCTTCCCGCTGAACAAGAACCCCACTCCCGCCCAGATGAATTGGAATGTTCTTGTTACGGGGTTCACAATGGCGGTGGCTCTCATTTACTACGCCATCAGAGGGCGAAAGACTTATAACGGACCTGTTACATACGTTCGGCGCAGCGAGTAGAAAAACATCAAGCTTTTGGCCCTACAGGCTATATTTGACCTCGTTACGACTAGTTAATGTGTTTATGGATAACGTATTCCATCATCGAGTCCGCCAACCATCGAGTGAGCCAAAATCTCTTGGCACCCAACATGACTACTACTACGCGCAATGTCTCAACCAACTCAGTTAAATCAATCCTAAAATGAAGGCAGGATAGAGCTTCCTCTCTAGGCTATAAAGCAAGGCTAATTTAAAAGCCTCTGGAGCCCAAAACACGTCCTCGCTGACGTCGAGGCCATTTCGTTGACACTGGACCCGAAGTGTTCTAGCGACACCCTTCCGAAAGACTGCCTGCACTTCCGCACTTCCGAGCTCGACGGCAGTGGGATGGCGATCTGATCACCGACGAGGGATATAGTTTGCCCTTGGCAAGAATTGGCTTTGAAATAAGTGTGAGAGGTAAGGGCCCTACAAGAGCATCTCCATCTGGCGGGATGTGCATCACGTGGTGGAACACGTTATGTCCAGCCTTTTGTGGGGATAGACTGTGTTGGAGAACATGGCTCATCGTTGCCAAAGAGCGCGTTCCTGTTCCATTCTGATCAGACACCAGACCGGCCCTGGGAGGCTCGTCGGCTTACAGCGGTCTTCGTAGCTCAGCCACTCTGTAGCCGCTTGCCCCACCATCGTCCTCAACTCGCTCCTTTTGAGCGTTCTTCACAACGCGTGCCAACTATTAAATTGCAACTTTTGCCCGCTTTACCCCCGCTTATGATGCTTGCAAGGCGGTTGTTGTCATCACTTCCTTAAATTTAGTAAAGTAGCACCCGCTAACGGAAAAAACCCCGACTCACAAATACCTTGGCGCAACCTCTCCCCACCAAACCACCACTAAAACAGCATGCAAAATCTCATTTTTTGAGCGCGATTTTAATGATCCGATCGTGAAGCTATAGATTACTATAGAAACTACTATACAGGCAGTTTTTCTAGTGTTGTAGGGTCACCACCCAGTCATTTGACCGTCCACTGCGATGCAATCTCTCAACCTTTAAGGCATACTATCCACCTGCTCGTTAATGAACCTCTGTGACACCTTCTTCTACCCTTCTATAGCTAGATTACGTATCTTAAACTTATCCTAGTGCGAGAACCGCTGCAGAAACTGCTTCAGAGGGCGCTAGCAGTTCTCTATTAGAGCTAGGTCTAGAGATCCTAGGCAATTAAAGTAGTGCTAGAGGTTATTCCACTTCTTCCAGGCCTTAATAATATTTATCCTTTTAGAATTACTTCTGCCATAGCCGCTATTATTATCTTCCTCTAGGACGAAGTCCTCGCCTCTCTCTAACTATAGCTTTACAATAGGCTCTAGGATTTGATCTCTATCCGTGCCAAGGCTTAGCTGATTACTCAGCTAAGTGGCCTTTGGCCACACTCGCCGTAGGCGAGTGCCGACCATCAATACGATAATACCATCAATACAATAAAATTTGAGGCACGCGTTCATTCGAATTCAAACAGCGCATCAACCACGCCAATTTTCATATTTATTTTCGTACGATAGGAGGCCTGCAGTACGCATAGATGCCCACACAAGCTGTAATTGATTATGTATAGGCTGATAAGCTTGTAAATGACGCTTTTTTTTCGCAATTGGCACGCCCTTCATTCTTGCATACTCAGCTTTAAGCTCTCTTATTTCAGTCTCAAGCCTACCCTTCGTAATCCGCCGGGCCTGATGTGAATAGATAACACCCATTGATAATTTAAGTGTCGTACGAGACCGCTGCTGACGAGCTCGTCGTGATTGCGCAACTGAAGTCATTGTTCTCAGCTCACTAATCGCTTGATCGCCAGCGACAGACATGTTAAACGCGCCAACCAGCGTACGCTTAACGTTCTCACTTAAGTCCTCATTCGCAAGGCAATGATCAATATTGCGCTTAAGCGTACGAATCGTTAGCGGAGTCTTAAGCTCTTGTGGTGGTGGTGTGCCGTCAGCCTTGTTCTCAGCCTCGCTGTCACTGCTGCTGGCATAATCAGCCTCAAGCTCGGCAACATCTCGCTGAATATTTGCTTCAATAATCGCTGCATTCAGCGGATATAGTCCTGTGTCTCGCCAGCCCTTCTGTATCGTACGAGGCTTGAAAGTATGCGCGCGAATTGACTCAATTGCTGCTAAGAACTCAGCCTTGTTAAATGATGTACAGCCCGTACGAGTCGCATTATCAACAGCTTGAGCATGCCAGTGCTTATATGGTTGAAAACAGCCAACATCAAGCGGCTGAAGGAAGTGTGACGTGTGCGGAGGAAGACGATAAGCGATCACTTTATGATCCTCAAGGTACTCAAGAAACTCTTGTGTGCAGTGACTATCAAAGCCGTCAAAAAGAAGAAGTCGATACACGCCCTTAAGATGCTTCTGCGTCTGTCGTACGAAGTGCCTTGCCCACTCAAGACTGAGCTCATCATTTGTATAGCCGCTGCCGCTACGTGTAATAAGATAGCCATCAGGTAGATCAGTAAAGTAACGCTCAAGCAATACAGCGCCCTCAATGATTACCATAGGCTCAATTGCACTGCCATCCGCGTTAACACACTCAGTCATTGTGAGTGTCGTACGATCATCTGGCGTAGCTAGATAAACGCGGCGATAAGGCTCAAATGTGATTACCCACTGATCTTTTCCAATCCCAATACGGAAGCCTGTCTCATCAAAATTCCATGTATCAGCTGTAGTGATACCATGCAGCTTAATTAGCTTAATTAAGCTATTAAACCACCCAAAAATAGCCTCTTTATTATGTGCGACTGCGCGATTGAGGTCGAGGGATTGTTGGCGGCGGAGATATAGCTCAGGATTGCGCTTAAGCCAGCGCTTTGCCCATCGTATGTTCGTGGAGGGTGGGGTATCAGCGCCCTTATAGCTGCGCTGAAGAAGGTAATTCGCACAAGATACGACCATCGGTAGTCGTACGCAGACCCCAAGCTGATCAAGACGAGCTATATAATCGTAAAGTGCTTTGTCTTGCGCATCTGAGAGCTTATATGTGCCAGATGGACGCTCAGAAAGCGTTGGTCGACCTTTTGAGCGCGCGAGGAGGCGTTGATAAGGCACGTTATGCTCACGCGCGAGTTTACTAAAATTAGGCTTTTCAACGTCTTTAATAGATTCGAGAATCTGCTCGATCTGATCATCAATCGAGAGCCCTGATTGAGGCATTGTTGTGGTCGTACGACGCGTAAACGTGCAGACGTGCCGGAAATTTTATTGTATTGATGGTATTATCGTATTGATGGTCGGCACTCGCCTACGGCGAGTGTGGCCAAAGGCCACTTAGCTGAGTAATCAGCTAAGCCTTGGCACGGATATAGACCTAGAGGGACATTTTACTGTTACGTAACTCTGTAGTATAGAAGTTAAGGCTGCTCTTAAAGTTATATCCTACTGCTGCCTAAGAGTACTGCTATTCCTTCTGTTTCTCCTCCTCTTAATTAAGGGTATGCTAAATACAGTCGCTATAGAGGCGCTCTCTAGGCTTCCTAATAATACAGTACTTACCCTTAGGGCTAATAGTCTAGTATACTTTATTAGAGAACTAGACCCTCCTCTAGTTTTCTTAATCTAGGTAGCGCTCTAGCATAACCTCTGCCTAGGCCTTCCTCTTTAGAGTAAGCTTCCTAGAGATCTAGCCCTTACAGCAGGCAATATACTTATAATAGTGTCACGGTAACCACCGTGGTTCCCGCAACACCTGAATTGGCTAGCCCTGTCGAGGCCTGAGCTCGAGCACAGGCCTAGCCCCTGAGTATTCTTCTGCACCTGAGTTTCT
The DNA here is from genome assembly GCA_003313425.1 of Pseudopyrenochaeta lycopersici. Taxonomy (NCBI): domain Eukaryota; kingdom Fungi; phylum Ascomycota; class Dothideomycetes; order Pleosporales; family Pseudopyrenochaetaceae; genus Pseudopyrenochaeta; species Pseudopyrenochaeta lycopersici. Next base: position 84,149 of record NHZP01000085.1, read on the forward strand.
GTTCTCTTCTCTTCTTTACGCAACGTCTTGTATTACACCTGAGATTGTACGTAGTATAATAATCAAGCTATTGGTTAAGCGTTGAAATCCCTACTCGTAGCCTCTCGTGACAAATAGTCTATACTACCTATGTAATCTCTTAGAGTCTAGCTATTATAGTTAAGGTTAAGATCCTCTATAATCTCCTACCACGATATAACTCTCGCAGTCTATCCAAGGTCCTAGAGAAAGTAATTAACCCTCTTAAGATCCTTAGTAGAGAGAGTAGGTAGACAGCCTCTCTTTTTAGGTATAACAGGGTTATTATAATAGGTACGATTAAATAGCTTGTTATCTGTTTTTAGGATCTCCTATCCTTAGTGTTTAGAGACGCCGTGATACTTAAAGAGATCAGAATGGAGGTAAGGAACACCTAGGTAATCAAGGTAGTTAGCAGCACCCTTTAACCTAGCTTTTTTAGGAGTATTAAACTTTTTAATACTATTTCTAGACATGCTAGAAAGGATGCGCGCTTTAGATTTATTGAACTATAGCGTGGCGGTTGAGAAAATTGAGGTTGAAGTTGAGGTGTTGGAGTGCGCGTCATGTTGTTTTGGTGGGGCGTGCACTGAGTCGGGGTTTTTTCCGTTAGCGGGTGGAAGCCTCTTTGGAACTTCCTCTTCCAGGCATCGATTATCAACGCGTACTTGCTCACTTTTCGAGGCCCAGAAGACGGTGAGAAACCTCCATTTGCGTCCCAAAGAGAATTCCGACAGAGGCTTTGGGAGCAGCTCTTTGAACGCTCAGAACGCGTGGATGGACGCCGTGGACGAGCAAAGCCTCCTTATCCTGAGATTCCACGCGAGGAGCATCAATACAAAAGGCTTAAGGTCCAAGGGAACTGCAGTGAATGCATGGCTAACATGCGCAAATCAACGCGTATTCGAAGGCCACTTACAGAGCGTTCCACCAACATTCGACCACCAAGGCCAAGGTGGGGCTGTGGGCTGTGTAATCTAAATCTTTGTGAAGGCATTTGCTTCAAAAATCACTTGAAGCAGGTAATAGGAAGTAGCTGAATTTGATGTGGAAGTTGGGCTTGATTTGAGTCACGAATTCGTCGCGATTTGGATCCAAAACACCGAGATTTGGGCTGCAAATCGATTTTATATGAATGCGAATAGCCTCATTCAAATTTCACAGCTTATGCGACGTCAAAATACCACGTTTTGGTTGAATTATCGCGATTGTTCGGCTGCGAATAGCCGCAGATGACTCTGGTGTTCTGGCCCCTGTCACTATCCCTGTCGCTCTCAAGCTCTCCATAGATTGAGAGCATATCCAGCAGACGAAGGGATAAAGCCAGCCTCGTCAAAGTTGTACACGTCCTGATCAAGGATGCCGTACTTGGCCTCTGTCTCCTCCACGCGCTTGAACCAGCGCTAATTAGGACCGGATCCTCACACAGAGCTCTCTGCCTGTCGTACGCTCGATTGAAACGCGTCGTAAGACTGTCTGTACGCTTGACAAAGTTACGTGGCCAGTGGACGCCAAACTGACCTGCGCCGCGCGTAGCCAGCAGGTGATTAGCCATATCACGTACAGCTGCGTACGTAGGCGCAAATCCACGTCGATACACGCCTGCCATATCGATCTCAAACCAGCTCAGCGTCACAACGGACTTGGATTTCTTCAGTTCTGTTGAGCATCTGCCTTCACCATGACCGACACTGCAAAATTTGAGGAGTTTGCACTGAACACATTCTATAATGCGACTCCTATGCTTGACAATGCTAATGACTGGTTCAAGCGGAAGCAGAAAGTAACTCAGGAAACGAGTTTATTCAAATATCTGCAGTGGCTGATGATGGAGCCTCTCCACCTCTTGAAGTGGAGGAAGCACGAAAATGGACCCATTGCCAGAAGCTCTGCTCGGCCAAGATTACTGCAAAGTTGACACATAATGCAGCACAGCGAATTGCTGTGAATAGAATCGTACCGAGGAACGGATTCCACTGCCTGTAAGATGCCTATTAAAGTGGTGGTCGCTCTTGCAGACCCATGTAACATGCTGGCAAGGGATGGACGCCACCACTGATGACCGCGCTAGAAACCACACTGGTAGCGACCGTGTGCGATAGTCATGACCCAGTCACGATGGATGGCACGTCAACTTTGATGATACTCTTCAGCGGTTGCGCTTGGCACAACTGCAATGCCATTGCCTGCATGCTGTACCGATAACAGCGCCGACTGCAAGTCCGAGAAGATCGCATGCTGGATGCTAGTGTTGGGAAGCTTTTCTCGCCGAGAGCTATACACCGCGGACACTGTAGCTGGTTGACCGCCTCGTTGATGGCAAACAGTCCTGCAGTCTTGTTGAGGGTATGTTCGCTAAGTTACCATGAGTATGGAGCGCATGAAGAGCGAAGGTCTTCACAGGCAGTGCAATAACAGGGAAAGCGACAGTGTGCAGGAGAGACAATGGAGAAGAAGGGCGGGCGCACCTACATTGGCGCAGTCAAAGAGAGGCTAGGAGTGGAATGAAGGAATGGAGGGTAAGGAGTGCTGAGTGCGGAGTGCGAAATGGGCTCCGCGAAAACGTCGAAAGTGGCCTTGCTTCACACGCAGACCTGTGTCGGACGGGCTTTCTTCGACACACGCCGTCCGCCACCTAGACCTGGTCCCGGATGGTGTAAGACTGCCCGCTTGGATGCTTGTCTACGATACCATGAAACCAGCTAAGGCACGAGAGATAGGTGAGGCGCTCGTAACGCAATGCGGGCGTCATGAACCTCGCGCCAGTCCGAGTAGAGAGAAGACTGAGGTCCGAAGGATGCGACGTGCGGGCTGTAGACTGTACCTAGCGAGCACGGAACTTCCTAATCAGGCAGGTCCCAAAGTACTACTTGGCACGATAGAGTTCCTCTTGTTGACGCAGCCTTCGAGACTCCTCGCTTGTTGTGCTCTAGGGGGATGAAGAAAAAGCAGCCTTATCCGCAGGTGCGGAGCGGCTGGCCGAACGGCAAATCTGGGCGGCCCCAGCCACCGCCCATCAACATGCAGATTGGCAAATCATGACCTGACCTTTCTCCCGGGCAGCCTGGGTCTCCAATGCCTCTTTCAACGTCAAAGCCTTGAGGTGTAACTCAAGTTTTACAGCCAATACGGATACATGCACAAGACCGAACCACATGGCTTGTAGCATGAAGTAGGTCTCGAAATATCCAATTCATATATATTAGCATCTGTCGAAGAGTTCCGCACTTTGCCCAACAGAAAGGTGAAATCCCATGCCCCATCCAGTATTCCCTGTCACAAGGGTACACTATATTATTTGCGCCATCTTCAAAGTCACATCCAAAATACCGGCGCCTACGGCGCTGAAAGCTTGGAAAACGTCCCAGCAAAAGTCGAGGAAGGAGAAGAAATCTCTGTACCGGCTGACTTCTTCAAACAATTGTCATTATTCAGTCTCCAGGATCTTGTCAACAGCAACGGTTACGAGCTTCTCGACCTCCACTTGACCGCCTTTCACATCAATAATCTCTACATCCTTCAGTCTCTTGGTCTCGTCCTCGTCCGGTTCCTCGAGTGCAGCGAGTTGGCTAACGACCATCGAATCTTTCATGTAGTGGCCCGTCCTAGCGCCAACGCGGGCCAGAAGTGTTTCCCTGCTGGCACGGAGATAAACAAAGTGGACATTGACGTTTGAAATTTCGGTGTAGAGTCGAGCAGTACGAATGACGTCTCGATACTTCTTCTTGAGGGCGCTGCAAGTAATGACGACACTCTTAGCTCCCTTCTTCAACGCGACCAGCGCTTCGTCTCGCAACAGAATCAGCCAGTCCCACCGATCAGCATCGTCCAGGGGAACATTGTTAACCATTTTCGCAATATTCGCCAGAGGATGGAACTGTGAATATGTGAGAAGAGATTCGAAATGACATTTGAATTTGACTCACGTCATCGCCTTCGATGTAGACGAAGCCATAACGTTCGGCCAGGAATTTGGCAACAGTGCTCTTTCCACACCCAGCCGGGCCGGTGACAATCAGAACATGGTGATGGTTTAGAATGGAAATGGCGGTAGAAGGCTTTGCGGCGTTCAATGAGGAAGCGTTGCAGGGCGAATCGGGCGTAGAAATAGGAGGCGTAGCATAGAGCATAGGTGTTGAATGTTGTGGCTCGGGGGGTTGCAACATATTGAAGGTGACCGTAATACAAACAACAAGGTATTGTGGTCATCAAGAGCCCAAGGTAATAGAGGTGTCAGCAGTCCGTGTTCTGGTAGGCAAAGGAAGCGGTTAGAGAATGCGGCTGGAGTAGTGCTCTTTTTAAAAGACGCGAATTCAAGTAGCCAAGAATGGGGACGAAAAAACTATGAGAGAATGAGGGTGCAGGCTGAAGGGAGCTAACTCCATTTGCAGTGACGGTTCCACTCCTCGGCTCACCCCCAAAACACCAAAAATCAGAAATCGGGTCCTTGTAATCTCAACCACAACTTATATTATATCTTTAAAGTTTTTATCGAGCCTCCACTACAGAATACAGAACAAGAAACAGGCTTGGCACCAGAATAAGCAGGATAAGGGCTGGGCATGACAAGATCTCGTGTTGAGAATCATGTCTACCTTAGAACCACCCAACAATGTCCGTAAGCTCGTCATATAGCTCCTTGAAGCTTCTACGTCGAGTCAGTGGCACTCGCGCTGCTGTGTCTGGGCCTGAGTTGGTGGCAGCTTCAAGGCGGACGGGGAAGCGGGAAAGCACGCACGTATGCCGTTTCATGCTAGGGTAGATTATTGTTTAGTGTCCGATGTGACAAACGAATCATGATTCAAGGATCGAGTGTGGGCTGTTTGCTTGATCTCCCATTATTTGAAGCTACATGGCGTCTAGTCAGTGTAGTCACATGAATTGTCTTTGCAACTGGCCCGTGCACATCTCAGCTTCCTTCCGGTTGGCTAGCAGGCGCGGGAGGTCCTCATATCCACTAGGGCTGAGAGTGAACGATCAATGACAGTGGCACTTCTACCGACGAGGCTAACCTAAGGCATCCTAGCAGACCTTTCGGCCACAGCTCCCCGACCCTAAAGTTACCGTCCCCACATGTAAAACGCAAATTATGAGTTCCTCAGCTGCTCAATAAACTCTGAGACACGGGAGGGGTCGGGCAACAGGACTGGGATTGAGTTAGGTAGAGGTTTGACCAGTGATCATAAATTCAGATTTTTTTGTCCGATCTTCAGAGAAGAGACGAGAGGCAGAGCTGGTGATTTGCCCGTTCGGTAATTCCACATCCTCTAGCAACGGCACTGTATATATTCATAGTCAAACACATATATCGTCAATTGCTATGGCCCTGGTGGCATTTCTAGAAACGCAGTCTGCACGTCCCGTGCAGGACTTGGGTACATAAAGCTTTATGACTACATATTCATGCTTCCCCAGATTCGTAGCAAACATTTACTCCACAATTTTGTAACAGTGGCACTCACTACCCTCAACCTTGCTGTGCGCACTTATTTCCATACTGCTTGTAGGCCGATTGGATTGTGCGAGATAAGCACGTCCAAAAATATCTGCGTCTATTCTCCTATGAACCTTTCTAGGCTACTGTGAACGCTTGCTCGAGCTCTGATTACACGTTCAAATAGGGCTGACGACAATCCAGTAAGCCCACTGTCCCACGGCCACTCGGTACCGTATAGACACCTTTCGATTTGGGCTCCTTTGTTTTTCGGGCCATTCTATTTTCATGATAACGTTAGCTATGTATAGCGCCTGCTCCGGGGCCCAAAACAGGTCCTTACATCATCAAGGCCATGCTGTCACCGACCGTGCTCCGCCGGATCACTTCCGAAAGACTTCCTGCGCTTCTGTTTCATGACCTCGACGGCAGTGGGAGACGAATCGATCGCCGGAGGAATATCGTTTGATAGCATGAATTGGCTCACAATAAAGAGTCGGAGGTGAAAGCGGCCGGAGGTAAGAATGAGACGCAGACCAGGAGCCACAACACTTGGAACGCTACAGTATACGGCCGGTGTTAAGTGCTCTGGTGTGTTGTGTGCTGAGTGGTCTAGTGTGCCGAGTGGTCTCGTGTGACGTGTGTTCCGAGGCCCATCTCTGCATTCTTAGAACAGTAACGGGGGTTCGTTGAGCAATGGCAGTTCACATGCTCAATGTCCTACGGACTTCGGCTGCAATGTCTCTTTATCTCGTCTGGTAGGTTATATATGCGTGCACGCTGCATCCTCTCGCTAGCGCTCCTGGAACTTTTTGGCCATCGATCTAACAGATCCTCGCTCGGGCCTGATCACCTTTGCCAAATCATTCCCGAGGCTTAGGATAGGGCGCCGGCGGATCAGTGTCGTAGCCGTCTTTTTCGTTCTGGTTGTCGGCCATGTCCACGGTTGTGTATAGTTTGTGGGCGCGGTTTTCGCTGAGGAGTTGCGCTTCCGCTGCGTCCATTTCACAGTTGGAGGAGAGATGGTGAGTTGGGTGGGGTTTGCTACCTGTGGCTGTAGAGGTGTTGCTATTATGCAGAGAGGTTAGTGAGGGGTGGATAACTGAATGTGGTTGTTGATGTTGCTGCTGCGAGGAGCGTTGAGGAGCGAGATGTGCTGTCGGGTGAGTTTCGAGGGTTGCAGGGTCCGGGATCAGGTCTTGCACGTTCGGTAAGAAGATGGGGAGTTGGGGGTGTCGGATTGTGGCATGCAAGAGTAGAGAGACTAGTTGGTGTTGTGGGAGGGTTGAGAAATATGCGCGTTTCTGAATCTGTTATTACAGTAACGCGAGGTAAGATGATGGGGGACGTACCTCATCTATTGATAGACTCTCTGCAGCGACTAGACCTTCTGTACCTTGCACCACGTTCTGCTTCGACCGATCACAAGGCCCACATAACCATACCTTCTTCTGCACATTGACCACCGCATTGCTAATGGGCGGATTATGACAATGCTGGTGATATGCTGTGTTGCACACATCGCAGAATACGATCCTATTGTTTCCCGGCTCTGTCCCCCGATGGCATGTCCTGCATTTCGCAGCCAGCAGAGTCTTCGTAGACTTCCTTCGCTTGACTCCTTGTGCCGGTTCTGGAAGTGTCGGTACAAACGCGACTGGCTTGTTCACACTGCGACCGAACTTTGTTCGTGTGGGTAGTGGTGTATACGATGATGAAATGATGGAATCGTCGTCCTTCGTAATGTTAAGACATGTTCTGGGTACTCGTTCCATAGCCACCTACATCGCTATCGTCCATACTCTCAGAGCACTTCCTCTTGCCTCCTTGTCCGCCGCCTCGTCCTCTTCCACGTCCCCGTCCTCTGCCTGACTCTCGAGCAGACATGAGCGCAGGCGACGCACTTCGTTCCAGCTGTCTTCAGCGTGCTCGGCGTTTCAACCATCCCTTCCTCTCCTGCCGCTTCCAGGACCTGGCGGTCTGATTGGCTGTTTGTTGCTAGTAACGTAATTCTGCAGTATCTCCACCCTCTTCCCCTCGAACGCGGCGGTTCCTCGATTCCAAAACTAAACCCCATCGGGACATCAGGTCACCCGTTTGGGCCACCCCCTTTACGCCATAGTCCCCCATCTGTGCTTGTTCGTTGTTGTCTTCGTCTCTCATAGATTGATTGCGTCAACGTGGATTGTTATCGTTTTAGTTTTGCACCTGCCACACACTTGCAGCAATCTTGTCGCAGGCCAGGAAATATCTGTATTAGTAATCCCGCTGTGATGCTGCATGTACATCTGCGGGTTGGAGTACCCCACACTTCAGACACAACCTCAATCAATACAACGCTGTTGCTTATCATCATTATCTCAGCTTTCATCGTTTTAGCACGTCCAGTACGACATCATGTCTTCATCCACAAAAAAAAAGGAACAATGTTTCAACACTATCGCGCGCACGGGCACTGTACAAGGCCGCATGTACGCGCCGCCCGTCGCGAAAAAGTTCATTAGGCGCTAACAAGTTGCCCAACTGATTCAGGATTAGCTTGCGTCAGCACGCCTCCAGTTTCTGCCGTCCTCCGCAAAGGAGGCCCGACATCGAATCAGCTTCCAGCACCTTCCACAGCGTCAAAGATCCAGCAATCCCTCCATCGAGCCTATCGTCAACTATACGTGCAAGCCGCCAGCATCTACAATGGGAGACATTCCGATTCAGCGTTGGAATACAAGCGACTGGAAAATCTTCTTTGGTGATCGAGGCCCGAAGATTCGCGAAATCACCGAATGTTTGGGCCTCTCTTGCGACTCAAACCATGGTATCCTGAAATTTTCCGAGCCTGAATCAAACGAACTATCTGAAAGGGTGCAAGAACTGTCCAAGGACCTTCCTAAAGATCTAAACGGTCTACTTACGTCTACATCGCGCCCCGACACCCTCGACAAGGAGCTTAACGAGTTGCTGAGTACCTTTGGTCCTGCGATTTGGGGCAAAGATGTAAATGACCGCAAGCGACTACTACTAGCGCCTCGCTCAAAGAGCAATTATTCTAGGGATCTCTTTTATGAAGTCCCTAATGATCGAGAGATGTAGGTGGGATACTAGTGTCGCGCTTCGTCAAATCGACTGACTTTTTGTGATTGAAAATACACCTCCATCGATGGATTTACCGAGAAGCGGGCACACATGTTCCGTCAAGGCCGTCAAGGAAGCTAACAAGAAATTCGGCTGCGAGAGGTTCAAGAATGAATCCTGGTATTGATGCTGAGCCTTTTATGGTAGGGTCTACATCGGTAAGAAAGCTCGTAGTTCCATTGTTTACATCATAAGACATGCTGACAAGGTTCGTAGCCACCAGCTGAGGCATTGCGGCCCGGAGCTTTGGGCGATAGAATCGCACCCGTACCCGCCAGTGCGCAACAAACTAATACGAGGAAACGGAATGCCGACACCCACAACTGGATCGGCCCTACTGAAAAGCGGCCTTCCAGAAATGCAAACTGTTCTGTCGGGGAGATCCCAAAAGAGCCTTTTTTTACAATACAAAGCCCCGGGAACAGCTACCAATCACCCTATACATCCACGTTAACTCCTCCTCCTCGTAGTGGACAGAATGACCAACATAATTCTACTAATCCTCGTTCGACCCATGCAGCTACTTCACCCACCCCAGTGGCTTTGTATGCACCCGGCAACCACCACCACCACCACCACCACGCTCCTGAACCTCCTCGCAGCTCTCTCTCCGAAAACCAAGTGCTACCATTGTCGCCGACAGGAGTTCTCAATCCGCATCCCACTATGGGCCACCGCCAAGATAGTTTAGAGAGAAATAGGATGTCTGCTCCTCGCGAGGTGACCCTCAGACAGTGCGAGCTTCTACGCCTGCTCTTCGAATACCTGTTACCCAGAGATGGAAATAAACCCGATGAATTCGCTTTGTTAAAATATCTAGAGGAAATATGGACTGCTCATGAGACGGAATTCAGGCTCGCCATGGAACCACTATTCGACTGTCACCGCGACGTCCTTCTTGTATGGATCAAAGAGCAGCGGAAAATGAGTCAGCTTCGGGTGATGATAGAATGTCAATCTAGCGCACAGACTATGGAAATGGTGGACCGAGTGCTGGCCATAAATGACCTCCGCATCTTGCGACTGAGGTGGAAGGCACTCAATGCGCATGATAAGAACCAAGACCTATCACCAGAGGACTTGTTGTGTAGGACTTTCGCAATGATGACAAAAACAGAGGGGACAGAGTACTTGTTTAAGGAAGGGCTGGACAGACTCACAGAGACTGCGCTTAGCGTAATGAGACCCGAAGGCTTGGCCATTTTGATATAGTCCTGGCATTCTTGTATTTAATATGTATATAGCAAACGCTTGAACACCCTCCTCCCTGCCCTTACCCACCTTTCCACAGCCACGACGTTGGCCCTAGCTTTACTTCTGCCTTCTCCCGAGATAGATAGTATCCAGAACTTACCAGGGGTCTTGTAACAGTGTTGAGGGCGAATCTAGCAATGGGCACTCAGTAACCAGCTCACCCAACCTGCTGTGGTCCATACTGACCAACGTTCGGGGAGGGCACGACAGGAGTTTTGATGAGGCACGGTCCCAGAAAGTGAAGTGAGCGAATCAGATAATGAAGAAATGGACTGTAGGTTGGGTCCATTTAGGGATGTAGCTCTAGGAACATGTGATAAGCTCAGAAATCAGTTCCAGTGCTGGCGCCGAGCCAGATCGCGCCAATCACGCGTCGTTGCTCTTGTGTGTCTCCCTGGTCGGGCCCCGCTGATTGGTTATATATTATGTCATGGCGCATTTCCACCTTCTGGATCGCTCTTTCCCAAAGACGGGCCCAGCGCAGACAATTCCTGGGCCGGCTCTCTCGCCAGTTCACTATCCCACCACGCGGGCGCCAAAAAAGGCCGCACCGCAAAATGCCTTGGCGTCCCCCAACACACACAAATTACTATGGAGAGGAGGTCAATTGAGCATTTTTCAAGTAGATTGCAACAAGCTGGGTTGCTCACAAGGTGAGGTAGTAGATTTAGCTATATCTATCGTTTCTTGGTGTTGCAGCTGTCAAAACAGAGCGCTCTTGCGCGAGGTTACCAACCAGTCATTTGACCATCCATTGCAATGCAATCTCTCAGCCTATTTGGCATAACGTTAGAATTGACACGCTTATTAATGAAGCCTTGTCCTATCTTCTCCCAGCCCTCAAGAGCAAGCTCACGTGTATCTCCCTCATCCTAGTGTGGAAATTTCTTAACGTACTGCTTAGGTAGTTGCCAGCAGTTTTCTATAGGAGCTAGGTCAGGACTAGAGTGACAGTTGAAGTAGCTCTTGAGCCTATAGCAATCTTTCCACTGCCTTACTATGTTGTTTTTGCTTGGGCTATAGCCTGAGTCGCTATCCTCCTTAAGTACAAAGTTGTCTCCTCGTTCAAGCCAGGGCTTAACCACAGGCTCAAGTACCTGATCAATATAGGCGCGTTGCGTCATCTTGCCATTAGTATTGCTTGGGATGTCGTAGAAGGTAAGAGCTGACTTAAAGTCATAGCCAATAGCAGCCTAAGCATGTACTCTCTTAAGGTTGCGCTCATGATCATCTCTCTCATCTCGCTGCTGAATACACTTACTGCAGTAGCGCTCTCCTAGCTTGTAGATGATGTATATGCTGCCTTGAGGACCAAGAGCCCAGTGCACCTCGTCAGAGAACCTAACACGATGCTAGTCTTCAGCATCAGGATAGCGTTGTAGCATGGTAGTAGCCTAGGATTTCCTAGCACAGGCTGTGCTATCATTCACCCACCTCTTCTGGCATGCAATGCACTTAGAGTAACTTATAGTATTGCCCATCGCACGAGAGATAGTACGTGCTGAGACCCCTTCAACACCAGCCTCAAAGCCTAGCTCAAGCCATGTCAGCTTCCTTGCTTCAAACCCAACCTCTTTTATAATCCTATCCATTTCCTTAAGCTGCTCGTTCGAGATAAGTGAGGGCCTACCACGGCGCTCACCTGCCTCACTTCTATGGTGTCTTCTGTCAACGCTGCCTGGTGAGATCATAGCCCAGCCTTGTCGTTTAGAGACTTTGTTGAATCTGAACACATCTGCTTTTAAGTGAGGGATACCACGGGCCTCCATGTACTCAATCGCCCCCTGAACCCGGCTTTTTGTAGGCGTATCATGAGGATCACGGTTATCCCAGTCTGCCATGAAGAGGACAAGTAAAAATAATTTATGTAGCGTTGGTGGTGTGGCTTCAAAGTTGGGTGACGGAGCACTCAGTTTCAATTTTGGTGGGGCGCGGACGCGCGGTGCGGCCTTTTTTGGCGCCCGCGTGCCACGCACGCGCCGGGAAAAAAAGAGCCGACTCCGAAAGCGCCCCCACCAAATTGAGATGGCAAGCTCCTAATTTGAACCTTACTTTACAGCACAACTACATAGTCAATATATTATTTTTATGTGCGCATCTTTCTTAGCATGTCCAGAAGTGGTATTCTGAATATCAGTACCCCTAAAAAAGCTCGCATACGTGGCGCTGCTGACTTTAATGACGCAATGGGCATCCCATACTACCATACCGACTTATTTAAGTTCTACGGCGTCTCAAAACAGCAGGGCTGGGCTATACTCAAGGAGGGAAGAGAAGAGGAGGTTCCAGATAATCTAGCAGAGATGGCTTTTGACAGAACTCACCATAACAACCCTGCCTTCAAGGAGAAGCGCGGGCGGCCATCAAAGCTCAGTAGCAAGGACCTTGAACGCTGTGACCGCTTCCTCCAAGATCAAGGTTGGGAAGCTCGCGTCCTTACTTGGGAGCAGTTAGCCTATGAGCTTAACTTAGATGTCTGTGGAGATACCCTTCGCGAGCACCTAGGCTCTATGGACTATCACAAATGTATCGCTTGTACCAAGGGCTGGGTCTCTCAGCGCTGCGCAAAGCAGAGAGTAGAGCACAGCGAGACCTGCCTTGCTCTCAAACCTACCAAGGAGGACTGGCGAGATGTACGCTTCTCAGATGAGGTACACTGCCGTGTAGGGCCTCAGGGAAAGCTTCGAGTCACCCGCAGGCCTGGCGAGCGTTACTGCAGCGACTGTATTCAGGAGCAGCTCAACCGAGAGGACGAGAGAGACTGGGAGACTGCGCACATCTGGGCTGCTGTAGGCTACAATTTTAAGAGCGACCTTACTTTCTATAACACTCCTAGTAACAGGAATGGTAAGCTCTCTCTTAAGGTGTACAGAGATACTATCCTTGAGCCAGTAGTCAAGCCCTGGATTGAAGAGCAGCCTTACTTTATCCTAGAAGAAGATAACGACAGCGGCCACGGAAGGAGGCTCAGACCGCAACGTTGTAGCTACCTGGAAGCGTAAGAACAACCTTGACTACTTCTTCAATTGCTCTAACAGCCCTGACCTTGTTCCTATTGAGAATTGCTGGCAGGTCGTGAAACAGCATCTTAAGAAGTTCCCACACTGGGATGAAGCTGAGACGCGAGAGCTAGCCCATGAGGGCTGGGAGAAAATAACTCTTGACTTCATAAACCAGCGTGTAGATAGTATGCCACGAAGGCTTCAAGACTGTATTGACATGGAGGGAAGGATGACTGGTTACTGAGTTTAAAAAGCGCTGAAAACGGTGCCCTACACCTGCTACAACACCAGAAAATATCTCTATATAGCGATTTCTATGTGACTCAGTAGCCTCACTACAATCGAGCTCTATTTCATCTCAAAACGCGTTCGAGATGCGCTGCAAACCTGCTCCCTACTCTAATCTCTATGGTGGTGGGGTGGCCCGCGCATTTCGGAGTCGGCTCTTTTTTTCCCGGCGCGTGCCGCGCACCGTCAAAATCAGCCGCCCACGGACCACCTGAACTGTGCCAATAGGAGGATGTCCCCAGTGGCACTAATTTAGTGCGAAAACCAGAATATATGAAATTTGCTACCGATTCTCGTAGGGGGATTCATTTGTAGTGGTATTGATTCAAAAATCGTTGCATTACTTGATAGTCGAGCTCATAGAGATGTCTACAGATCTGATGGTGTTGGCGCGGCGCAGGTGCTCAGCCCAGCACTCAGGGCGCACAGACTTGTCGGCAATTCAATATTGATTGATAAGGGTGATATTGATATTGAATTGATATCCAGACCCAAGATTGATATTGAATTGATAATATTGCCAAGAATCACCCGATTGGGACTAGCATATAGAATCTATGGTGTTTCAGACACTTTGGGCACCTATAGTCCGGAAAGCCCATTGTCATCGCTTTCTACTTCGGCTGTGATATTGCCAGGATCTTCTGCCGGTATGTAGAGTGTCTGGATAAGCCCGTTCTTATTCCAATTACCCAGAACCTCTGTCATCTCCACAATCCATGCTCCTAGCCTAGCTCTGTCCCATGAGATAGTTCTCCGTACGCCTGAGAAGACGCGCTCGGCTTCATCAGACATTGGAGGAATAGAAAGGATATCCATCGCCATTTGATGAAGCCGAGGGTATTCTAGTCGCTGCTCCTCTTTACACCACCACTCCAAAGGAGAGCAAGTGATCTTACAAGGCTTTGCGTTCACAAATTTCTCGAATTCATCCTCCTCTTCCTCCTCTTCCATAACGTCAAGCTCCGCCGCAAGCCTCTCAAATTTTGAGAGTTCTGGTTGTGAATTATCCGCCTCCTTCTGCGACTTTAGAAGAGGCAGATCCTTATAATTTGCCCAAATCTCTCTTGCGGTAGTAAGGGCCGGTTCTCTCCAGGAGGATACCCAATTGATATCAATATACTTGAGGCGGCGTCGGGGATGGAGGAGGAGGGCTGTGGTATAGGCAGGCGCTTCGTCAGAGGATTTGTAATACTTGTCAAGGACATACCACCCCATATTAATGGAGTTGACTATATGGGAGTTGTTTTTATATTGAATCTACTTAAGATTAGCAGTATAAATAAGTTTTTTATCAGCAACATACCTTTGCTTCCTCGTAGTGTTTAAAGAGGATATCCATTGTCCAGAGAGCTTGGTCAAGCGATGACCAGTTAGCTTCCTGTGTAAGTGTTGCTTGATTAAATGGCTGTAAGAATTCAAGAGTCATTGTAAGAGTCTCCCAATCTTCCGCAGAAAGAACAGCGCCACCAAGGGCTCTATGATGCTTTTGACAGAACTTATTCAAAGCATCCTGCTTCTCAACGGCCAATGCAATCAACTTGTACCAGGAGTTCCAGCGTGTTGCGTTATCGATGCCCAGAAGCTTCCCAGCAAGTGCCTCCCACTCATCAGTCAATATAGTGGAGGAGCGAATATAGACAGCGATACCATGGAGGCTCCCAAGCGCTCCATTGGACTGCCACCTAGCCTCGTTAAGGAGTCGCATTCTTTTGCCTTTCTTGTCGCCTCTCTTCTCACGAAGCTGCTCTTGCAATGCTTCAACCACAGTGATATCAGACTCCTCTTTTGCAGCCTCAATGGCAGCCTCAAGGGCTTCTACTGTAGTTGCAAAGAGGAAGGCATCAAGAGATAGATTGATTATATGACCGCTGCATCGAATCCGCCTCTTTTTTGCATTGAATTCCACCCCAATTTTTGTAAGAGCATTTGCAATAGCCCTACAACAAGTGTCGTTACTGGAAGCATTATCCCCAATAATATAGCCTGTCTTCTCCGTAACCTCATAGGCTTGTATTGTCTCGAGAATATGCCTTGCCATCGTCTCGCCGCTGTGAGAGAAGCGACACTGTGGGAGGGAGAGGAGAGCTTTGCGGAGGGTGTAGTCGTGTCCAACGAATTGCGCGCAGATGCCAAGGAATGATTTCCGGTTTGCCGATGACCAGAGATCGATAGAGTAGTGGATTTGAGACTTTGCCCTGTGTAGGCGCTCCTTAATGGTAGCGTAGTGTGTTTTAAAGCTTCGCTCAATGTGGACAGGTATAGTAGTGTGTGACTCGATAAGTAGGTTTTCGACCTCTGGATTAACTGCCATTAGGAGCGCTTGGTATTCTGGCCATTCAACACAGTTGAAAGGCAAGCGGCGGCGAGTAACAAGCTGGATTTGTGCCTCGTAGAAGGCGTCTTTGTTAAGCGCCTTCGTAAGAACCTCCTCCACATCCTCGGTATTCTTCTCTACCTGCTTCTTTACCGACATTTGAAGGGCTGCTTGGAGAGAGACTTGCCGTACTTTCTTTCCCTTCGGCTCTTCAACATCAACGTAGACTTGATGTAGATTCGCCATATGAGTCCTAGCGTTAGTGGTAATAGCAGTAGCCCAGGGTTTCCCATAGCCGTCACAGTCCTTACAATACATCAGTGATTGCCCTGACTTATCGCGCATTGCCTCATCATTCTCTGGCTTCCGAAAGTGTGTCCATATATCAGCAGCACGCCTCTTTCTTGACTTTACGTCCTCACGGCTACGGTCAGGTCGATGTGGTTTGTCATTGAGGAAGCGCCATGGACTAGGAGAGGCTCTGGAGGAAGGCGTAGTGGGTAGAGAGGGTGTGGATGAGGAGGAAGGAGGTCGGATAGGCCGACCTTGGGAGTTCTGGGAGGCCATAACGTTGTAGAATGGTTTATGGCGGTGGTTGTGGAGCATGCAGCAGAGAGATAAACCGGTAGATACCCTGGGATTTGCACGCAAAAGGTGCAAAAAAGGAAAACGCGAAAGGACGCGAAAGGGCGCGGAAGAACACCAAAAAAGGCGAAAAAAGGCGAAAAAAGCAAAAAGGTGGTGAGAAGTGGGTGTGCACGTGCCCTTATCAATACTTATCAATATTGAATTGATAACGATATCCCATATTGATATTGCCTACTTGGATGAATATTGATATTGATTGATAAGAACATTGATAAGCACATATTGCCGACAAGTCTGAGGGCGCAGCTCTGGCCTACACAGTGGCACGTTGCAAAGCTTACAGCCATAAGTTGTACGCGGAGCGCGTTGACGGCCAGATATATTACCTGTTGTTTCTCTGAGAGGCTGCCTGGGGGTCGTTGAGCTGTGGTTTGTACGCCCATTTTCGCTACAGGCTATACAGGCCTTTGACTCTCCATACAGCCTTATTGGCGTGCTATGGTGGCTCTCCTGGTCGGGCGCGACGTCGTCAAGTCTCTTGCGTTTGTGTGAGCCATTGTTGAGGCGCTTCCCGCGCTCGAAGAGCTGCTCTATTAACTGATATAGGAACTTCTTGTGGCCGCCGCGTCTACTGGCGTTTTTTGTAGAGTATGTAGACATCCTGTAGATATTATTGAGCGTTAAGTCGAATAGTAAGTACAGTAACGGCCTCCATGTGCGACGTCGGGCGCGCTGTGTAGAGTAGTAGCTCCGCGTTTGATCAAAACGATCAACCTCGCTTTTGTGGTGATTGTAGGCATCTATCATCTCGGGGATGCCGAGTAACTTGACGGGCGCATCGCCAAAGGCCTTCTCGAAGGGCTTCTTATTGTGGGATGCCTCAGCAGGGCGTCTTCGGCGTCGTTCGACGTAGGTTATGCCTGTGTAATATAGCGTCAGCGCGTTGTTAAGCTGGTGGGGACATCTACTTGCCGTCAGCGACAGTAGTAGCAAAGAGGACCACCTGAGAATCGCGCCAGGCAGCTTGGAGCACTGTCTTGCTGGCTGAGAGAGCCCAGTAGGCTTCTCCCCACTCCAGCCGGTGCGAGAATTGCGTCTTGAGCCGTACCAAATCGCCGTTGAAGCGCTCTTTCGAGAGCTTCTTAAGGCCGCGAGATCTCGTCGCAGGCTCTTGAGCCTCAGCCCTGGCGGCATCCTTAAAGCGCTCCTCAGTCCTTATTACTGTAGTTCTAACAGTGCCAGCGCAGCCAACGCCCTCCTTCCTGAGATATTCGAGCATGGGGACCGTGTTGAAGAGATTGTCGTCCCATACAATATATAGCCCTGGCGCAAATAAACGGTTGTCGGCAGCGTCTTTGGCGAGTACGAGAGATACGGGCACTGATTCGGTGGGCGTAAAAGCTGGCATCTCAGCCAGATGAACGTTGAGGTTGACTGGCCCGCGGCCAGCGCCTTTGGCATGATATAACCAGTTGAGTACAACGCCGTCGCTCGCGAGAACCCATATCTTATATCCCTCAGGTATAGGCTTCGTCTTGATTATTACAATCTCGCTAGCGCGTCCAGTAAACCTAGCAATAGCCTCGTCGACGCAGAGGTGCTTTCCTGGATGCCACAGCTCGAGCGAGCGCTTGCGGATGTGCTCAGAGAGATCCCACAGGCGCCCGAAAGGCGATTTGAACGATTGTTCGACTTCTGTACAGTATAAATAGCGATCTATCTGCTGGAATCGCGTGGATGACATGAACTTATTAACGCTATGTACAGGCGCGTTGACGTGCTTCTTCTCCCAGTACTCCTCTAACGATGGCTCTTGATGGAGGCCCATATATATCACTATCGCGAAGTACGTATACAGCTCAGTCGGCGACGTAGGTTTCCATCCTCGAGGGCATAGCTCGTCGTCTTGCAGCAGGGCGTTGACTCTGAGCTTCTCAGTGTGCTGATTCGTATGGTAGGCTATCCTGTCGAGGATATCGGCACTGAAGAAGAGACCAAAGAGAGCAACGGGATCGCTAGCATCTACTCCCTCAGGTAGTCGAGCCCGGCCAGCTTCTTCATTATAGATAGGGAGAGGATGCCAACCAGGTGGCGGCTCACGCGGCAGATCAGGTAAGGGACCTTGATTTTTCGTATATTTGGTCGATTTGACAAAATCAGGATCATTACTGACGTGCGAGGCAGCTTTTGGCATATTTACATAAAATTCTGATTTCAATTTACTACCAAATTGACAGGGACTCGAAAAATCTACGTTCTGCGATATGATTTTGGTGTTTCTTGGCGGGTGGGCGCTAATTGGCGTAGCTCAGGTGGTCCGTAGGCGGCTGATTTTGACGGTGCGTGGGATAGGATAAGCTTGAGCTGACAACCCATCCAGGAGAAACATATTTCACTAATGACTGGAAGTATGGCGCGTCTCTCCATGATATCAAAAGACTAGTGGGCCACTGGACGACAGCGTTCGACTGGCGACGCGCAGAGGCTAGCTTGAATGAGTTTCGGCACTTCACAACAACAGTCTCGGTAGATGGACAGGAGGATGATTTGAAGATCCATTTCATCCATGAAAGGTCCAAAAACGCGAACAGCATTCCCCTACTATTTGTTCATGGCTGGGCTGGTAGCTTCATAGAGGTCACTAAGATCCTACTTCTTCTTACAAAGACCAGTGACGACAAAACTCCAAGCTTCCATGTGGTAGCGCCCTCGCTGCCGAATTGTGGATTTTCACAACTTGCCTCGAACCTCGGCTTTGGGATTTTGCAACATGCAGAAGTTTGTCACAGGCTGATGTTGCAACTCGGCTACAATGAATACGGTGAGTTTTGCAGGTGTTCCCCATTCATGGACATCTCTTGACCAAAGAGAAGTCACTCAAGGCGGCGAATGGGGATTCCTCATCACGAGCGCGATGGGACTGCTCTACTCAAGCAATACCTTGGCTTCGCACCTGAGCTTTATCCTTACGCCGCCTCCTTCACCACTATCTACACCTTTGTTAGGCCTGCAATATCTGATGGGTAGACTTACTCCAGCCGAAAAAGAAGGCTTGAAAAGGACACAGGATTTCACAGAGCATAGCTCCGGTTACAACAATATCCAAAAGACCAGACCGCACACACTTGGTTTTGCCCTTGCTGACAGTCCGGTCGCCTTTCTTGTGTGGTTATATGAGAAGCTTCGTGACTGGACCGACGAGTACAAATGGAACGATGACGAAACGTTGACGTGGGTTAGCATCTATCTGTTCAGCGATGCCGCCCAGACGCGAGCATTCGTCTCTACTATGACATTGTCAATCCGACCGCTAGTGCCGCCGTGGATGGAAAGGTTGAGACTTTCATGAAGTACAACAGTGTGCCATTGGGTTTGTCGTACTTCCCGAAGGACGTCATTGTACTACCTAGTTCATGGGGAAGAATGCTGGGGCCCGTAGCTTTCGAGAAATGCCACACAGAAGGCGGTCATTTTGCTGCGTATGAGAAACCAGATTTGCTAGTCGCCGACGTGAGGGATTTGATCAAAAGTGTTGGTATCTCGCTCCGCAGCACGAACTAGTGCAGGCCAGTTGAAAGTGAAGGCAAAGGATCTGCAATTCCTCCTTTCCCTTTCGCAACGCATGCAAAAAGAAATGCAACCTAGTATGTAGTTCATAAGGACTCTATGATAATGTTGGCACATCGTTTTTAGCGTTTCGATGTTTGAACATAAAGTCGCCAGCCAATGCCGATAAGGAATGGACATAGTTCACGCTACTTTACCCTGCGTAGAATGTGTTCCACATGAGAGGGATTTGCGGCAAGGCCTGACACCCTTGCAGGGGCTTGCTTATTTAATCTTCATTGCATGTGAAATTCCGGGGAACGAAAGGTGCTTGCCGCGAACGGGAGGGTTATGCCTTACACAGCGCGCTAGAAAGCGTCTCCTCTCTTTTGGAGCCACCATAGTAAGCGATTTTATTGCCGGGGTAGGTAGGCGAGCCACTTCTCATTCCCAGGCGTCTGGAATTGTCGATAGTCGTACAAAGACTGCCACCGGAAACTCTATCAAATACGGTGAATACAGTAGCGTCTTAGCTAGAGATCACTGTTAAATGCAGTATGCATGCTCAGAACATCAGAAAACGGTTGAAATAGGCAGTACTTAGACTGTTTGGAGTGCAGGAGAGGTACAAAAGCCAACCTCTAAAGTTGTTATTACCTCCTACTGCGAGACACTTGCGCGCAACGTCCTTGAAGTACTCAGGAGCGAGCACTTTACCCATGTACTCCTCCATCTCCTTGTTAGACTGCCAAACAAGCTGCACCTGGCGTTCAGCGGCAAGCTTTGAAGCTTTAGACGCGCTCTTCACGTTGTAGTGTTTAGGAAACCCTCAAGCCTCCCAAAGCAGCGCTCAATTGGGTGTAAATCAGGTGAGTAAGGAGGGTGAGGAGCGAATCGTATGTCCTCAGCTTCAAGCTCCGCAGCTAGGTACCAGCGAGCTTTTTGATAGAGGCAGACGTTATCCTGAGTAAGGTAAACAATACATCTAGGATTCTCCTCGCGTATCGTCTTGTAGTACAGAATTAGGTGCTTCTAAAATACTTCTTCAGCGTACTAGATGGCGTCCATACCCTTTTGTTCTCTGTACTTAAAACTCTCAGGTTTGTAGAGCTGATGTGGTTGTACACAGTTTTTGAAGCCCTTATCGCGACAACGCTGCTTCCCCTAACGTCTTAAGGTAGCGTTGTAATTGTCGACCTGCTTGTTTACGGCGCAGAGTTTCCTGTACTCAGGGGTCCCTAGTTTAAAACACTGTTGTTGCTGTTAACCAGCCTTCTTACTAGCTCTTCTATTTTGCTCTTCTACTTAAGTGTGTATACAAGTCCTCTTATTCTCTAAGGGTAGCACCCAAACAACACACGGACGCCTTATAGAGCATCTAGTATAGGATAATGAGGCAGTACAAATCATAAGGCTAAAATAAGGCCCTTAACAGGTAGAACGTAGTAGTTGGTATTAACGTTGCGCCCTTTTAGGCATAATATCCTCTGCTTTCTGCCGCGGTAATTGACACCGCCAAAGGGTTTGCTAGTCTTATTGTAGCAGATAAATACAACCTTTCTGGATCTTAAGAGACAGTGGACTGCGTACTGCTACAACAACTAGCCTGAGTGGCGTCGTCTCAACTCTATAGTGCCCTCGTATAGCAGTGTTTTCTTTAGCTGTACGCGTTGAACAATCTTGTAATTGTGCTTCTCATTGCAATAAGAGTGAGCAGTATGCTTAATTGTTGACCTGGCAAGTAAGTTGAGATCAAGCTCAGCAAGCGCTGGGCGAGCAGCTACAAAGATAGGTTGCTCAGGATGGCCGACTATTACTTTCCTTACCTTCGCGGAGGCATTAGAACTGTTTAGAGCCTCGGTTAGGCGACCAGTACACTCACACTGGTCGTAGATGGTTTGTAGAAGTTGTGCTACGTCAGTAGGATCGTTAGCTCGCTCGCCCGCGCGCTTGACGACTAGCGAAGCTCCACTGAGCTTCGCTGGTAATGCAGCCTCTATATCGCTAATGCTGTAGCCAGCGATCTTAGGGAGGGCAATAATAGCACCTTAGAGGGCGGGCGAGTAATTGGTGTTGTTGGTAAGTCGCGGCATAAGGTGGTGTCTTTAAGTACGTTATAAAGTTAAGGTCATTTTTTGAAGTTGAGATACTTGAGATCGAGCTCAAACAAGGTTAGAGTTTACCTATAAGATTATAGGCTCTTATTGGCTGGAAACTATGCGCTAGTCTAAATTTAGGTACGCTGAGAGTGTGCTAGTAATTTGCGCGCGGGGCACCTCGTATTTGATCTAGAGTTTCCGACTGCACCCTTTGTATTAAAGTTTAAACCAAGGGTGGGTCCTTTCTGGCCGATGACTTGTCAATCCGGCATCTACACCTACAACCACATAAGCGGGGAAGACGGGACAATTGGCCCGTGGAGCACTATAAGCATCGGTATAGGCCCATTTTTGTTATTTTATTTCCTTAGCGGTGTTTTCCGGGAGGATACTTATATCCATCTCATCTTAGTTTAGCGTTAATTGCTTTATTGGCGCCATCACTCGTATAGGGGGCCGGGCCACGGCCTGCGCACGGGCCAGGAACTCCTTCAATTTACGTCAGGTTAATAATGGGTTCCCAATTTCACGGTTCGAACGGTCGGTCAAGGAGAAGGATTGGAGAATCCCAAGTGCCCGGTAACCAATGCCGGTGCCGCGCCCAAAGAACATATCACTACGATGACTGGTGATTTTCCGGTTGGTTACGACAAGCCTCTCCGTTCTCCTCACTTGCCCTACTAAATCTGTGCTGCCATCCACCATTGATTAATTTGCGGCATCTGGCAGCGGTAAATTCCAAAATGTCCAACAAAAACCCTGAATTCCACTTTGCGCATAACAGGTGAGGTTCCAATGACAGGCCGATCAACGATAAACCTTGAGATTGAGTGGTAGAGGAGAGGATAGGCTTCGTCTCACCTAACGTGTTTAGTTACGGTGACATCCTCAAAAGGGGTGGGTGAGAGTATGTTTCTGCATACTGTACCACACCTCGATCACACCACCAGATCTTGCTGTGGCTTATGGCAATCCCTGAAACTCGCTGGTGAGCTGGAGGGAGGCTGCTGTGGCGATTGGAGCGGCGAAGGCGGCATTAATTCTTTTTTTGCCTCAAAGAGCGAACTGCAGACGGCCTAGTTCTGAGTATGACGAATCACAATAGAAAAAGAAGACTACAGCTCTAACAACGGCGGTTGCCATCGAAACCCCACAGGGCATTAATACCTGAGCTGATCTTTGAAAATTGAAAATGGAACGTTAACGCTCATAACTGACGGCTAGAATGGAATTCATCCACAACTATATCGCTGCCTCTGTTGGTGCGGGGATAGTCATCTTTCTTGAGTCTGAATATTCAGCATGGAGATTATTCCAACGACGGCAAACTTTGTTTTTCTACGTATGTCAAATAGCCATCTTATCAAGCGCCTTATTCAACGCCATATCTGCGTATGCCTATTTCACACCGGCCATGGAGATAGTGCCGCTTTACACCGTCAACACGATAGTCGAAATCCTCATGGTCGTGAGCTACCCGACAATGATCTTGTTACGACTACGGCTTATATATCACCTACATCTGTTTGTTCTATGCGCGCCTACGCTACAGGGCATTCTGTGGTTGGTGTTAGGCATTTATCAAACAAAATTCGCCTTGACAAAGGATCAGCATTTCTATCGCGTTGCATACATTTTGCAATTGACAGGAATAGTCATATTGATGGTGCAAGACGTCATCATCAATGTCTTTTTTATTATGGTGGCTCGAAAAAACTTTTCGGACGTTATCCATATCAGAACTATCATTGTCATTAACATGACAGTGATTTTACTTCAGATAGCGTCAGTCGCATTAACATTCTTGTTCTATTATATCGATGACAGCGCCTTGAAGGCTATTCCAGTAATTGAGCCGATTAAAGTTAGGTTAGAAATAATAATTCTGGCCTACATCGCTCAATCCTGCCGTACAGGACGGCGATCCTCAGCAGCCCAGCAGCAGCTTTCGATCGGAGCTGTGCCACTTGTGGCGGACCCGGTACCCTCCATCCCTCTCCCAACCGCAACACAACATCACTAACAAAAATCAGGTAACAAAGGCCTTAGAAAAGTCCATGCCAAGTTCAACAAACTCTTGGGCAAAAATGAACTCACGTATGTCCATCCCCTACCTACCCACAAAGAAACTCTCTCTCCTAGCAAAGCACTAGACCCATCTGTTCTCTCTGTACAACAAAAGATCAATTAAATTAACTGCACCAGCGTCGACCTAGGATGGTGCGCTATCGGCGCAGGTAAAGGTCTCGTCTTTGGATTATGCAACGATGCTAGCTACAGACAGGTCAGTCCCTCCTCCCTCTCCCTTGCCGCTCGCCTGTACATTTCCCTTACTAATAAGTTTCAGACCTAGACTGCATTGCGCGCGGATGGGTGATCAAGGAGAACCCAAAGTAAGGTTCGCAGCGCACGAATGGACTGCGCTGAATAGGAAGTACTATTCCTTTGGTTGGGAGAAAGACAGTGACCTCTTTTGGAAAAAGAATATCAGGCGTTGGGGGTGAATGCGGGTTGGGGTTGAAGATGAGGTTCGAAGTTGAGTTTTATATGTGGTGGTTAGTGCTGAATATTGTCATTTATTTACCTTAGCCCTCAGCTGCTTACAGTCAGACATAGTAATACTAGTATATCAGTTCTAAATGCCTATCATAATATACTAATATTACTGAAATCCGTATACTAGTATACTAGTATATTATTTCTAATATCCTAATGTCTTTAGCATTTTCTAGTGTCTAGCTACAGGAGACAAATTGCTGTACAAATTGCGATTAAATTAATTAACCTCTACACTACTATACTACGTCGATATTATGGTCGTTGTCAGATTCAAGGACTATTTTGGCTTGATCTTTGATGAATTTTGATGATGAACGTGGTTGATTTGATTTTCGTGTTCTCTCCCCTCCTTTCTATCAGTGCTTTGCTTCCGGAGTGTCACGGTAACCACCGTGGTTCCCGCAACACCTGAATTGGCTAGTCCTGTCGAGGTCTGAGCTCGAGCACAGGCCTAGCCCCTGAGTATTCTTCTGCACCTGAGTTTCTGTTCTCTTCTCTTCTTTACGCAACGTCTTGTATTACACCTGAGATTGTACGTAGTATAATAATCAAGCTATTAGTTAAGCGTTGAAATCCCTACTCGTAGCCTCTCGTGACACTAAGGTTCTTAACTACCTTAATAACCTTAACAACCTTAACAACCTTAACAACCTTAACAACCTTAACAACCTTAACAACCTTAACAACCTTAACTACCTTAACTACCTTAACAACCTTAACTACCTTAACAACCTTAACTACTGTCAGAATTTAATGAATCTTTTTGGTCATGATCGTGGATGAGAATTGATTGTCCTGTTCGTTGGTTCTATTCTCTCTCCTTTTAAACACAGACCTGATACATCGATGATACATAGGTGATACCGTCCACGATGCAGTATTCGTATACTTCAGTTTTTATGCCTCTTATCTGACACACCCCCTCAGCTTAGAGTGATCTTCTAAGCTGTCACAAACTTATATCTTATGCGATTGTCAGATCCTCTATTTGAGTCTGTATGTCTTCGAGTTTTAACTCTTTTGCTAAGACCGGTTTCTTGTTTACCAGTCCTAATTGATTAAGAAAGTTCTCCCATTTGTTTGAGGGCAGCGCTTTGGTAAGTCCGTCTGCTAGCATTTGCGAGGACTCTACGTATTTGACTTGAATTCGTCCCAGCAATGCTTCTTGTCGTAGCCAGTGGTTGTGGATGTCTACATGTCGAAGTTTGGTTCGAAGTTTTGCAATCTCTTCCGTAACAAGTCGAATTGTCTGTGTATTGTCGCATTGAATTGTAATAGTCGACTCCGGCAATGATATCTGGAGCTCCTTGAGAAGTCGCGAGGTAAAGATAGCTTCCTTTGCTACTTGGGAGAGTGCGAGCAGTTCTGCTTCAGTCGTTGAGGTAGTGACCGTGCCCTGTTTACTTGCTCTCCAGGTAACAAGACCACCGAATAGCTTAATCACATAACCTTGCGAACTCTTTCTATCGACTGTATTATCGCCAAATGATGCGTCGCTGGCTACTTCAAGCTTGTTGCCTCCTCCCAATTGGAGTGCTCTTGATTTTGTCGCTGCAAGGTAGAGCAGGACTCTGTCAGCAGCCTCCTGATGCTCCGTGCCAGGGTTGACGAGGAAGCGTGCAAGGCGCGGATGTTGCGAAGGCTATATCTGGTCGTGTTGTAACGGCGGCAAATAGTAAGGAACCAATCTTACGCTGGTATTTGTTGACTTCTGAAGGTGATGCTAATCCCTCGCGTGGCTGGAGTTCAACGCTTGCCATTGGGGGTATCATGTCGGACATCTTTCCTATCTGCAAGTCTGCTAATTTTGTCGGCATAGGCCAACTGGGAGAGTTGAATTAATCGTTGTTCTCGGTCTCTGATAACTTCAACGCCAAGGAACCATTGCAGGTCTTCTCCACCTGTGAAGGTGTATCTTTCTTGAAGAGCCTTGATAGCTTGTTGAGCTTCTACCTCCTTCTTCTGGTGATAGGCTAAGATAATGTCATCGACGTAAAAGAAGATGATAATGCCATCCTTGATCATGCAGCAGGCCTCATGTGGCACTTGTTTGAAGCCTAGTTTGGCGAGGGTTGAGACGAATTCTTTCTGCCATAGGAGCGGTGAAATTCGAAGACCGTAAAGTGCCTTTTCAAGCTTAAGGATCGTTCCCGGCTTCTGGTATCCTCGTGGCATTCTCATGTAGATTTCTCTATCTATGGTTGCATGCACGAATGCGTTAGTAACGTCGTACTGTTTGAGTTCAAGGTTGAACTTGGCAGCGATTGCCATGAGCATTCGAAAAGACCTGCTGGCTAAAGTGGCTGCGTATGTGTCTTGTGACGTGATGTTTCGTTGCTGATCGCCGCGAACGACCAGTCGTGCTTTGCATTTAATAAGGCGATGGTGTTTGTCCAATTTGTAAGTATACACCCACATGCAGTCTAATATTTGGTGACCTTTCCGTTTGATGGGAGTGATTGGCACTTCAGCCCAGGACTTCATTTGTTCATGGCTCCTTAGGTGTTCTCGTTCTGCTTCCTTGAACATTTCGTACAGAGGATGATCTTCAAGCTTTGAGTTAAGTCGTCGGCAGAGGTGGCAATTGGTTTCGGTGAGGCTTCACCCCCTTTGCCAGCATTCTCTTCAGCTGTGCCTTGTCAATGAGCTTGCCTTCGTGTTCCCCTACGTGCCCTGCTTGAGTGCCGGCCATAAATGCTACTGCCCATGGTTCTGTTTTTGACGAGCCCTGTGTCGTCATGCTATTAGCTTCAAGTTCGTCGGTCCACGCCTGGCTAAGGAGAGCTACAGGTGGCGGAGTGTCTGGCGGCGTTGGGTATGAGTCCATCGCTTTTTCACTTCGGCAACCTCTTGACTTTTGACGCTTGTGGACTTGAACTCTCTCCCATTATTGTATCGTCTTCGTAGAACGACCCAGTCTCAGGCTGTTTCTGTCGCGGTGGTGTAAGGCAGTTCAATCGTTTTCACCCACGTTGCAATCTCCTGTAGGGTGTTGTGCATAAGGTTGTCCATGAGGTCTTCCGTTTTGCCGCTGAACACTACGCTTTCGTCGAAGACTACGTCTCTTGTGCTGATGACTTTAGCTAGTGACGGGATCCAAACTCGGTAGATGTTTGTAGATTGATAGCCAATAAGATAGCCAATCCAGGCCTTTGGATCCAAGCGTTGCAGTCGCGACTTTCCTCGGTGGGTATCGTCGGTCATTGCAAATGCCTTGCAGCCATATGCTTTAAGATGAGCTTGGTTTGGTTTCCGTGGTCCAGTGACGATACCATTCATAGCAGCGACTCTTGTGAAGAATACCTCGTATGGGCTTTTCCAGCGGTTTGAGTAGTTCGGCGTTCTATTGTAAAGGTATACTGCCGCTCTTGTGGTTTCTGGCCATAGTTCCCAGGGAAGATTAGCATCCAGTCGTATCGTGCGTGCCTTTTCTTTTATCACACCCCCTGAGCGTTCTCCCCCGCCATTCTGTGATTGGGTATCAGGAGCAGAAGGCTCGACCTTTATGCCTTTGGACGTGCACCATCTCTTAACTTCTGGCTTGACGGTCACTATCTCGTTGTCCGTCTCAATAACTTTTACAGAAATATTGAACTGCGTATATAGGAAGCAAGTGAAATTATCCAGTAATCGAATAATAGATCGTGCTGGTCTGTTGTCGGTAAAGTAGAAATCCCAGTTATATGCCGAGAATCGGTCATTGATAAGCATTTGGCTCTTTTCCTTTGAGTAGCTCCCGACTTCGTAGTCGTGAAAGTCGATCGCGATTCGTTCTCCCGGCCTTCTTCGCTCAGTCGAGGTTCTCTGCGGATCCTGCGCTTTGATTTGGCTCTCCCACATGCGTCGCACTCGACTGTAGTGACGTCTTTGATGCACCCCTCAGATTGTTGGACGAGGTGTTCGATCACTGCGGGCCCTGGATGCCCTAGGCGCTTGTGCCATAGTATCGCACTTGCTCTTTGTGGCGACCGCTTGGTTCGAGAGTTGAATCGGGTGTGAAAGGCACTGTCGTTTTGCATCTGATTGGAGTACCCATTGGTTGTGTGCTTCCGTCAGGTATGCGATGATGGAGTTGTCCCATCTCTTTAACGACGTAGGTTCATTCTTATTATCCCACCAAATTCCTTGCCGTCTGAGTAGTCTAAATGAGACGAGGTTGCATAGAATCTCCGGGCAGAAGGCAACGTTCTCTAATCGGAGTATCTCTGTGCCATATGGTGACTTGACTTTGATATGTACGGTGCCATACCCTTTAATCCATATTCGTGCGTCGCCTGTCCACACGCAGTCACGGGGATAGGTGGACGGAGGTGAGTTAGGCGTTGCGCCATGTTGCAGATGTGTATTGTCGCGCCCGAATCGAGGATGAATGCATTCTTTAGCGGATACGGTTGGTTCTTCATTGAGAACACTGACGCGGTATACGCGGCTTCGATTGTTGATATAACTCTTCCTTCTAGTCAATCTTTTAAGACTTCGGGTGTTGGTGTTTGCGAATTCTTAATCAGCGGCGTCTTTGATCGTTGGCGCTTTGAGTCTAATAATTTGATTAGCTCTGGGTCATACTTTCTTTTGTACTCAACGAGTTTGGCTATCCTTGAATCCGGTGTAAACCACGCAGGTGCCTATCTTCGTTTAGATAGAAACAATCGAAAAGATTGTGGCGCTGTTCACAAGCATGGCATGTTGTGCCTTCGACTGCCGCCGTATCCTCCAGAGAGGAATGCTTGGATCTGGTGCTGCTTTGCCCAAATTTGCGTTTTCCCCGTGTTCTACCACGGTTCTTGCCCCGTAAGGCTGATGATGCTTCTTCAGCTACACCGGAGGCGTCCCTCTGTGCGCCCTGGTCGGATTCACCGCCAGCGGGGTATGCAGCGTCTCCAGCAGCGAAAGCGCTCTTCTGCTTGCCCTTTTGTGGGTAGAGCGGCTCATATGCTCCCGGAAGAGTTTCATCATTTCTTTTCTGTCATGGTCTGGGTCACCTCTGGCACCTGGCTAGAGAAGGCAGTCACCCACATAGGTGCTACCTTTTCCACTGCGACAAGAAATCTTCTATAATGTCGTCATTATGTTGTACCTCCGCGACTCCTTCGGTCTCAGCGTCAGTTGCTGCTCGATCGTATTCGGCAAGCCAGATATCCCAGTTTACTGGGTCCTCATTGGCTTCAA
>NHZP01000086.1:0-128749 GCA_003313425.1 Pseudopyrenochaeta lycopersici
GCTTGCCTAGCATATCTACAAAGGCTGCGGCAAGATTACTAACGACAGACACTTCCATGGGCCTCTATGGTCCACGTCTGACCTGAGGCATGGTTTTAGGTGCCACGAGGCTACGCAGTCTACCGATGCCGATATCAGTACTACAGCAGCTTGCTAGTTCTGCTATCCCTAGAGGCTAAGGACAGCTGGTTGATGCTTGTGTACGGCGAGTCGGGATATCAATGTGTTCCCACTCCTCTTGCCAACACTGTGGGCATTGTAGAGAACATCTCGCATTCCAGCACCTTACAGTACGGTCCCAAGCGTCCTTTATGGCCCCAATCCCCTATTCTTCTATTCCAATAACTCTTCCTGGTGGGACGGTACCGCATACAGTCAACACAGAGTGCCCAGCGCTTGTCCGGTTTTCCACGCGCGTTTACTGGTTTAATGCGCCTAATCAACGTCTCTACGCTTCGGGCAGAATGTGTAGTTGAACGTCGAGGTAGGAAGGGACCTTTATGGATGCAAGTGCAGAAACTTGCAGGAGGCGTCGACACGAGAGCGCGAGGTAAATTTTATCCGGCGGGTTTGCGTGGTAGAAGATCAGGAGAAGAAGCTCGGCGGGGAGGCGGAGAAGGGCGGTGTGCGAGAACGCCGGCTCTATGAAGGACTAGAATCAATCAGCGAATAGTGGGAACGACTAGGTAGCATTTTTGGGCGTACGATATGAGGAACGACGAATGGCTTCCAACTCAACATCGTGACAATACCTCTGAGGCATGGAGACTTTGCGCGATGGGCTGTTGCTTCCGCGAATGGTTCTTACATGAGGTATGCTCACTTCTTGGCATCATGACCTCATGTCGCACTGGACGTGTGTGTTAAACCGAACAGTGAAAATGGGTGAAAAATGAGAAGAATGCATTGTAACTGTGTGTGTATTGTATGTATGTAGATGTGAGATCGTCTCTTTTTTGTGCTATAGTGAGGAGAGGTGCCTTTATGTCCCTCGCGACAGCTATCATGTGATAATTGATTCCTGAGCCAATGAGCTTCCACCAGGTGGATCTGGCCTGCGACACTAGTTAACGCCACCATCAAGTCTTGGCGATAAACCGTTGGTTTACCGGTAACCATCGGTTTTTTCAGACGATTGAATTGAACCGATCTTGGCGGTAAATTCAGTTCGGTTCAAATGGTAAACCGAACCGTTGAGATCACTGGCTCCGACCGTCCAAGAGGCCTGAACTTTGGTCAACGCCTTATCCAGCTGAAGAGCTTACATTTTGCCAAATTAGCAACTATTTAAAGGAGTACGATTGGCTTACTAATCAATCCGTCCTTCGTTAAAAATCCTATCAATCAATCCAATCAATCCGTGAGACGATTTGCTAACAATCAATCAATCCATGACAACGAGATTGATTGGATTGATTGATAGCAACTCTGGTCTCATTGCTTTTCGTAATAATCGACAGGGAAGCCAAGTGCCTCGCACTGTTTTCCCTCCGTAAATCTCACATCTTTACTCTTCGGCGCCCTCAACTGTCTTAGGCTCGGCCGCTGCCAATTCACCTTCTCCCACTCCCCCAAACCCATCACTGCCTTCGTTGTGTTTTCATAGCCCCTCGACGACAAAAGCCTCAAGTCCGGATTCGGACTATGCCGCCACGCAAACGCCGTCCAAGTATCCAGTACATACTGGCTGAACGCGACATCCCACTTGTCCCTCTCAGGGAACCCCTGCCTCATCAGATTCCCAAAGACGTAGAACAGTTCTCCCGAGTGGCACCGGAAGTACTCGTCTGACGTCGGGTCTCCGAGCGGGTGCGCTGCTGAGCGCGGCGGTTCGCAGGTGGGCGCGTTGGGATCCAGAACGGACCCTGGTACGAGCGGTCAAACTCGTAGAGGTACGTGGCTGGAAAGGTAGCGTGTTTGGACGCCGTATAGGCGGCTGCTTGACCGAGACAGCGGAATTCAGCGTCTGTCGCCACGCGGACTGTGACGTTGAACACGTTGAGAGTTGCATTGCGGCCGGACGGGAGAGGAAAAGCGTTAGAAGAGAAGATTGGGGACGGGTCGAACGAATTGGCGATTATAGCCGCGGTGAGGTTGGTGGTCCTAGGGTAGCTGATGAATGTGTTGCCTGACAAGGTTGGTTTAGAATGTCTTTCAGCGGAAACAATGTAGTGCCGCTAGTGCGTATAATAAACTTACCGTCATCTCGCATGAAGCCTGTAAATACAGGGACAGGGGCCACCGGCCCGCTACCATTTAGTTCAAGTTGTCTAGTTGTAATTATGGAGCCATCGACGACAATGTAGCTGATGAATACTAAGCTGTTGAATCTATGTGGGGCTACATTTAAAACTCACCTGGCTACGGTGTTGAGAGCGATCAGCTTGAGAGGGTCATACGCCCTTAGGCAGTTCACGTGCGATGGTGCATCCAGACAGCCAGTAGCATCCAAAATACCCTTTGCGGCAAGAGCCACTTCCTCCGGGATGGTGTACCAGAACGAATATGTCTTGGCGGAGTTTGAACCGGCCAGATTACTCATGGGAACCGCCGCCGCATACTTTCCGATTGCTTTTGGAGAGGCCAATAACGCCCTAACGGAGGCAGCCCCAGCGCTCTGCCCAAAGATCGTGACGCGTTCGGGGTCGCCACCAAAATCCCTGATATGAGCTTACACCCACTCGAGTGCAACAATCTAGTCTACAATACCGTAGTTTCCGTTAGTCTTGCCATCGTCAAGTGCCAAGAATCCCAGAGTTGACAGCCTGTAGTTGATAGTTACAACTACTACGTCACCTCGGGAAGCCATATTTCCTCCGTCAAAGGTACTATCTGAACCTGCGCCCAGGATGAAAGCACCTCCGTGGATCCAGAACATGACCGGCTTCAATGTGGACTTCGAAGAGACTCTACCCGATTCAGGAAGATATGGTGTCCAGATGTTGAGGAATAGACAGTCTTCGCTGCATGTCTCCTCGGTGCAACCGCCTTGAATGCATTGCGGGCCGAAGGAGAGCGCGGAGCTGCTGCCTTCGCCTTGATAGAGCGTCGAATATGCGAAGCGATCTGGCATGGGCGCATAGCGGATGCCTTGGAAGCGGAACGAAAGCTTGTCGCGGTAGCTGCGGGACGTTAGTTGGAGTTCTCAATCTATGCCATTGCTGGGAATAGCGCGGGCATGTAAAATTCAGACAGCCGCATACCCAGTTATCTGCTGCTTTCCAGTGGCCACTGTAGTTTGCCACCTAGCAGATGTATTCGCATATGATGGTGAAGACAGTGCTGCCAACTGGGTACAGAGGGCCGGCAATTTCGCGTTGCAGCTCACTGCACGAGCTACTCCATCTAGCGTGACTGCAGTGCAGTGTGAGTGGGAACCCCGCCCAATCCAGTACAAACTTGACGCATTCTTATCAGGATAACCAAGACTCTTCAAGATATCTTCAGGCTTTTCTTTTGGGAGGGTCCATAGCTCCTCCCAAGAACAGCACAGCCCTTTTGCGCGTCGGCTTCGGTTTGCGGTGAGCCCAGGACAACTACTGCATCCCGCCGCTTGCTGGAGTTGCCTGTTCTTGTCAGCTGCCAGGGGTTGTACATGGGAGATGAGAACGATATTACTGTATAGGTCATTGTGCAGAACAATTCTCAAATCGGACCCGACTGACTTGGTTGTTGGGATGGCCTGTATAGTACAGGCAGAAAGGAAGAGCAAGATGGCTGTGGTGGGACACATCCAGCGATAAACCATATTAACAAGTAGCAGCCTCCGTTATGCGCAACATTGGCAGCTGCCCTGGAATCGTTGAGAGGACTGACTTATTATACGCCATCCACTTTCCGCAACTTCTAGGAGTTCCCCTTGTTTCCGACAGCATACACCCGCTAATGAAAACGTGCATTTGGCGGCGAGGCTAAAGGAATAATGTCCACGTGGCACAAGGAACGAAGTCCCATGGACGAATTCATACGGACGAATTACCTTCGTGCCACACGCTGGCAAGACAGACAGGGCTTGTGTTAAAGTTGGTGTTGCATGAGCCGGTTGGTTGCGTAAGCGAGTGACACCCTATATTGAACTGATCTTAGCTTTGCAACTGGGAAAGTTGCTAATGTGATTATGCCAACGATCTGCAGCCGGAGCGGAAATGAGAGGACCTGGGAATTTATGAAACTCGGGTGGTTGGAGCAATGGCTCACTCACGTACCCACGCAGTCGGGCAACGACCAACTCACTGTTGCGCAGTAGAATCACTCCTTCTTTAGACTTGTATTCCCGTTCTATCCAAGATTTTCTGGTCACCAGGTCGTTCTAGCGTTGCAAGGTGCCTTTCATGCATTTCCTAGTAAACCTGAAATTACGAAAAGCATCTGTACGTAGCAAACAGGTGACCTGAGCGTCATGGAAACGGCAGCGGAAATAGCTTCCTCCGTCATCGGATACTTTTGAGATAAGATTCCACGCCAGAGCTTCGCAGAATAGGGGGAATGCCAAAGTGTCGATGTTAGCAGTAAGCCATAGCCTCTCGTCTATTGCGTACGTCATCCATCCGACCGGTTCCGATCTTTTGATGCTTCGAAATACTTCCCATTCGGGTTATGGACTCTTGTCGGAGGGTCGGTTTTAAGAAGCCACGAAAGAGGCAGAGGAGTCGGGCCGAGTGGAACTTCCATATCCGGTTCCGGGACGGGGTTTACATGGTACACACTTATGGCTTCTTATCTTGTTAGGTTGACATATAATTAAAGGAAGCCAATGTCTCAATATCAATAGATTCAATCCCTTGATTTATGTCGTTTCCCCTCAATTTACTGAAAGTACCGTAGCTACGATGATTCGTTTCGATAGATGTCTCGACCATTTAGCCTCGATTCTGCTTCTACCATTAGTGCTAGCAGTAAGCTACCTATGAATGCAAAGGATCTCCGATATAGCTGACGTCCTAAGCGAGGTTCCAGCCTTTCCAATCTTGGAGGCTGGAGTCAGATACCAATTGAATCACTTCAGCCCCTTCTTAGAGAACCATTCATTGGTAGTCCAAGAGAAGCCAACCATTTAAGGCCGAAGACCAAATATAATCCGTTTACCGTGGCGTATCATAGGGACACCGGTAATACTCGCTCCGATGACTATCTCGGGCCACTCGGTGAAACCATCCAAATCGCGTCCACTTCCCACATCAAACCCGCTCCTCTCTACTGGGATGACGAAGGCCGACTCACCGCTGGCGCCATCTGCAATGATACTACAACTTGCATTGTAGCACTTGATCCTGATACATTCGACGTCATGGCAACGTGGACAGGCCCCACAGAAAAGGGTTCAGCGCCCATGTTCCCATTCTTCACCTATTCCACCATGTACTACGGCCGCTACGTCACACCAGCCTTAGGCCCTCGCATTCTGGAGATTGAACGTATCGACGCTGACAAGGAAACATATTTCCAAGTAGCCCGAGACATAGATCTATCTAGTGTCGTTGGAAACAGCAGCCAGATCATCAACTCGGCATACGATGCGGGTGGAAACCTTTGGTTTACAACAGGAGGTTTCCCCGGGGCTGGAATAGGTAGTGCTAGTACGTCTGCTGTAGTCGGATACATTGAACCCGCCGGAGTTATTCGTCATATAGATCTCCCAGGCTCGAGTATCGAGAATGGAATTGCCATGAGCGGGTCTACCATCTACCTCAACACTGGGCCTGCGGGCGACAATGACCACCCAAATGCAGTAGGCTATCTATACGCACTCGAGCCCTGCTCTGAAGGGATCAGGATACTCTATAAGGAAGAATACGATGCCGGCGACGGGATCAAACTAGGTGGCATCTCGCGTGGGTCCGGCTCTTCGCCAAGTTTGCTGGGAAACGAATACGTTGCCATTACCGACAATGCCAATGAGCAGATCAACCTTCTTTTCTTCAGGCAAGCGAATGGTTCATCCAACAGCAGCAACTTTGTCTGCAAAGTACCCTTATTCAGCCCCAACGCCAGTGCCAACGAAAACACACTCGGCAGTCACTTCAACGGCGAGACTTACAGCGTCATCGTCACGAACTCGTTCAACGCACCTCCCGTAATCAACTTCTTCAATGCGACAACAACACTCAATAGTTCGGCCCACAACGTTACAAACGCTGGTCCTGGCTTCGCCCGCGTTGACCTCGATCCCCGGAGCGGTTCGTGTGGTGTTCGGTGGGCAGCTGATTTGCGGGCGACTGGAATTCCGACTCTGTCCACGTCCTCTGGGCTCCTGTACCAGTATAGCCAAGATCATGATCTAGGTCGTAATGGCTCTTACGTATGGTATGTCTCGGCTGTTGATTACGAAACTGGTGAGGTTGTCTTTCGTGTACGCACTGGGGCCGGGCCGTTGTTTAACAATAACTACCAGAGCCCTACCTTGGGTGCGGACGGGGCGATATATACGTGGGTTCAAGGAGGTATTGTCAAAGTGTACGATGATATGTATTAGTAACTACCCTACTTCAGGGTGCAATGGAACTTAGCATCTTCATTTTTCGAGCATTGTTCTCTTCATCTATTGTCGCCCTTTTGTGTGTGCGGGGAATATACATTCTAGTAGGATTATAAAATGCAGTGTTGATGATCATAATTGTGTCGAGTACTCTGGCCTAGCTTATCTACAGGAACCCCACGACGAGATTACTAATGCAGTTCATCCTTATTGGATTCCGAGGCGATGCCTGGCCTGCGACATGATGACTACGGTTCGGTTTACCATTTGAACCGAACTGAATTTACCGCCAAGACTCGGTTCAATTCAATCGTCTGAAAAAACCGATGGTTACCGGTAAACCAACGGTTTATCGCCAAGACTTGATGGTGGCGTTAACTAAGTGTCAGCTCTTGCTACCATAGAAAATGACCCTCCAGAGGCCAAGAGCGAGGTGAACAGTAACTGGACCAAGAAACGTACTCCTGGGGTGTTTTGACAGATATCTGGGCCGCAGCTCGTGAACCAAAGGAGGGAGAGGAGCCCAGGGATAAGCATGGCCATCGATGGTTCTATTGCTCGATTTGTAAGTGGAAGGGTGCCGCTTCATACCGTATACGAACGCACCTTTATCCGCATAATATACGGATTGACGATGCTCAACCACCAGCTAAAAAAAGAGCAATAGAGAGAGCAATATCGGGCTTACCTGGGTTCGTTGACCGCCAGAAGGCGAAGCAAGAAGGTCGTAATCTTACAGAGGAGAAATACCTTAGCAACACAATCAACAAGCCCGCGTTTCTAGAGGCTCTGGTACAACTTATTAGTAAGCACTCACTACCGCTTAGCATAGTCAAATGTCCAGAGTTTTACGCGCTCAGTGCTTCCGTCAACTACGTAGCCGCGAAGATAGTTAAAGCAAGCCGCAATAAAGTTCCAGACCTCCTCCAGTCAAGCTTCTTTATGCACAAAGACGAAATCAAGACACGGCTTCAAGAACCGCTTACCTGGTACACTTCTCTATTGATATGTGGAGTTCTCCAGAAAAGACTGGCGTGCTAGGAGTTGTAGCTTACTTCATAGACAAGTCCTCAAAAAAAGGTTGAAAAGGCGCTTTTAGCTCTCAGGGAACTGACTGGTACTCACAGTGGTGAAGCTCAAGCTAAACATGTTCTACAAGTTATCAACGAGTATAATCTTGTAGACAAACTGGCTTCTTTACTCTTGACAACCACGGTGCCAATGATACAATGCTACGAGCGGTCGCACGCTTTATCTCACGCCTTGATCCTACACGGTGTAGAATTCGGTGTAACGGCCACATCATCGACCTCGTCGTACAAGCATTCTTGTTTGGAAAGGGCAAAGACGCTACAGAAGAAGCTATTCGGCAGATCGGCAAGCTTTCAAAGCAAGAGCGGAAGGGTAGCAGGGAGAGACTACAAACAGCTGCTGAATGGAGAAAGCTTGGCCCACTTGGAAAGTTACACAACCTTGTGATCTGGATACACTCTTCTACAAGACTCTACCAGGCCCGGATTCGGCTTACTGGCCGTATGATACCCAGAGACAACAAGACAAGGTGGAATTCATGGTGGTTGATGATACACGTAGCGCTTAAGTTCCGTAAAGAGATGAATAACTTTGTACAAGACCACTGGTTGGAGGATGAAATTAAAGAGGATTATTTAGATCCAAATGATTGGCAAGAACTGATAGAACTTCACGACTTCCTTCTCCCGTTCTGGGAGATTACACAGGGCACTCAATTCGATATTTCAAGCCTTGATCAGGCTCTGTCAGCAATGGACTTCCTACACCTCCATTTTACCTCCCAATCTGCTCTATACAAAGACCGTAAAGATCTTGCAATGGAGAACCGCCTTTTGACTAGTTGGTTCAAGTTTGGAGAGTATTACAAAATGACAGAAGAGTCTCCAGCTTATGCTGCCGCAATTCTTCTACATCCTTCACTTCGTAAAGCTTGTCTCCAGAACTCAGATTCGTGGGAGAAAACCGACATCAATAGAGCAGTTCGGGAGGCTAGAAAATTATGGAAAGATCACTTCAAGCCAGGTATAGAGCAGCGTTCTACTCAAAATACGCTAGAAACGCCATACGGGCGATGGAAGCGCGAGAGGTATTTAAATATAGGTGTCGGTAGTACAATAGGTGATGACTTTGAGCGTTTTATCATAGTATGTTTGCTGAATCTTCATATAGTTAAGCTAATTAATTCTACAGGCTAGTCCTTATTCCATTGGTGAACAGCCTCCTCTTGAATATTGGCTTGAGCCAACGCAGCAGAAGACGTATCCTGAACTCAGTTTAATGGCCATCACAATATTCTCTATACCCGCGATGTCCACAGAGGTGGAGCGTGTATTTAGTAGTCCTCGGCGTACAATCTCATGGGATCGAACGAGGCTTTCAATCAAGACGCTAGAGATGCTGGAGTGCTTGAAGCATTGGATCACGAGTGAACTTTCTTATGAGACTTTTCTGACAGCTCAGGCGGTTCAGAGGGCTATAGAGTCTACGGAACAGGAGCTTGCGTGACTAGAGGCTAAATTAGAAGGTAACAAGTCGTGATACTACTGCTACACCGTACGTCATATATTACCGCTTCAAATTAGTGAATCAACCTGAATCCGATCCCTGATTCAATGAATCATCCTGAAGCAGGCTCTGCTTCAGGATCAGTCCGGTTCAATGCATCACTGCCACGATTGCTCTGTGTTATACTGGCTGTGTAGTCTCTTTAGTCTTTTCGCTTCTGCGAGTACCGCCTTGCACTCCGCAGTCCATCCCTCCCTTGCTCGGGGTGAGAAGCATGTTTGCGGAACTGCTTTGTCGATTGCGCTTCTGATCGCCGTAATCACTTCATGGACGTAGCTATCAAGTGCCATCTTTGTCACGGGTCTGCGTGTCGGTGGCAAGCCAGCGTGTGTACCACAAGCTTGGTCGGCGGATCGATGGCACTCGAGTATGCTTGGAGTTCGATACAGTGCCCTCGTCGTGCATTGGGCAAGTGGTCTCTCTCGTCCAGAGTCCACCAGCTGCGAGTCGGGCACTTTTGCGTTTTGTCAATGCCGAGGCCGCCACCCATAACACATATTATGTTACTACAGGCAACTCCCAGCAGCACAGCGATTATTTCTTGCGATTCATGCTCATTTACTTATGTGCGTCTCTCAAGCTGCATGTTGGCTGGCCTTGGTAGGAGAGGGACCCAAGAGGCGACACCTAAGGCTATTGTGCTTGTTCAAGAGACTCCGCGATGAAAAAGGGTTAAGGAGAGATACTATCGGGCATGGTGCGAGCTGAAGACATACGGCTCTCTAGCATGGGAGGCTCAGCTTGCAACAGGCCCCTCGATTGGCAGAGCGTCAGACTGGGGTGCTCCAACACATGTGACTCACGGGCCGATTGCATCACCACGGTGCCTCAGTCGCGCTAAGAAACTCATTTAGGTTCTGGAGAGTGGATCGACACTAACGTCGAGCGTCTACGTGCGGTAAATAGTGATGGTTTCAAACGCTTCGAGTTCTCGCTGTTTTCATGCTATTTCTGCATACAATTTTCTCATTCCCATTATACACACTCCGTTCAGTGGGACAATCAACTGTTTTAGCCCGTACTATATTAACTATGCCTTTGGAATCTTACCCAGTAATTGCAGGTGCCAGGCCCATAGTATGGCATTAGCTTGTCAATCTCTTCTCGAAACAACTCCGTCCTCATATATGCCTGGTGTGCCTACTTGAAATCAGCAGAGTACTTCTCGACGCAGAAATGGGGAGATCAGCTAGACTAGGTACACCATGGACCAATTGCTGAACTTCTCCCTAATCCGATACATAGCCTATC
The DNA here is from genome assembly GCA_003313425.1 of Pseudopyrenochaeta lycopersici. Lineage (NCBI taxonomy): Eukaryota > Fungi > Ascomycota > Dothideomycetes > Pleosporales > Pseudopyrenochaetaceae > Pseudopyrenochaeta > Pseudopyrenochaeta lycopersici. The sequence goes on from NHZP01000086.1 coordinate 10,325, forward strand.
AATTTAGACAATCAGCAATGGGCCTGTGACGTTTAAAATATCACCATCCACGGTCGGGTGATACCCCTTGCCGGTATAAGTCGCAGAATAAAGCCCCTGTCTGAAGGCGCAGAGACAATCCAGTGGAGAGTCTAGAGGCTTGAATGCCAGAGCCCCAACAGTCGCGCCGATGCATGACTATCATCATTCCAGGGCATAGGTGTATCCTTCAGCCCGCCGCTCGGTACTCCGAGCTCCGAGTCGACAGATAAGTCACTTGACAAACGACATGAATGGCCGGAAAGTGCTGAACAGCTCGGGGGGTCGTCCTAATTGATTATAATGGGGAGGATTGGTTGATCAGCCGAACGGCGTTAATAAAACGCTCTGGGCAGCCTTGCAGAGCGCCTGTTCGAGCAGTTAGAGTTAGCGTTATGTGCTTTTCCCGCTCTGAATTTGGATCATGTTCAATCAGGCGCATTTTCGGTTCGCGGACGCTAAATACGGCTGGCTAGGTGCCCAAACCAGTGGAGCCTGTCCTTGTACAGCTGCCAACGGAATTCAATAGCACGCCAAGGGTAACTCGCTTGCATGATGCAGAATCCTTGCCGCTGATCTTTGGTTCCGCTTGAAACCGGTGCTTTGTAAAATAATAAGCTGGAGGTGAATGGAAGTTGGGAACTAGATCAAATTTCTTGATATCTTAAGTCTATCCTCTGGTAATGACTCTAATCACGCTTCCATGCCTGTTTTACGAGTTCCGCGACACTCCTGGGTTTGACATCAGGGAAGATTTCGTTCAATGTACGAGCAGGCTTGAAATCCATAACCCCTTCAACAAACAAGACACCGAACGCGGACATCGCACTTCGCAACGTTTCTTTCGGGAAGGCGTCGTTCTCAATTTTATGGGCAGGAAGCTCCGTAGCTTGCCCACTCCTCAACGCATCCAAGGAATCATGCGTGACGTTGAACTTGACCCCCTTTACTTCCTCTGCGATCTGGAGAAATTGGTTCCAAGTTAACTTGTCCCCAATAATGTATGATTCAGGCTCCCACTTATCTAGGGTGAGGAGTTTCGCTACGAAGCGGCCGACGTCAAAACTGTAGGTAAACGTGACCGGGACATCGCCAGATCCTGGAATGGCGGCTGCATTGTTCGCTATGTCAAGCACTGCAGGCATGGGAGACAGGTATGACTTGACGTGAGGGGCAACATAGTAATCGAGAAGGTAACCGTTGATGATATACGTGTACTGCAACGAGCTCTTTTCGACGGAGCGCAAGATATCGTATTTCACCTTGAACCAGGGGAACCTTTCAGCTAGTCTGGCATGAATATGCATCAACAAATCTGCGCTATCACAAAGGGATGAACAGACTTACTCGGCGGAGTATTTAGCGCCCCAGGTACTGGGAATGTACCTTTTGGTTGTGGTTGACTTTTCGGCAGCTTTGATGAGAGCCAGTTCTGGATCGAGTCCACTCTGAGTATCAAGCATTGAAATGACAGTGTCGACTTTATTCGATTCTAGGACACTCGCAATCGAATCAGGATCGCTATAATTGATAGCGACTACCCGCGTCCCCAGTTCTTTCTCTTGGGCGTCATCAGCCTATGGTGACATGTGAGCCTAGAAATTGAGATATGCTTATCGCTTGATTTACCTTCCGAGAAAGGACAATCACCTTGAAGCTGCCTGCTGCGACCAGCTCATCGACAATTACACGGCCAAGCTTGCCCGTTCCGCCAGCTACAGCAATGATAGACGACATTTTAATGGATTAAAATCAAGTATGGAACAGCAGATGCTATTTTGGAGTTTTGAGGCTTTGTCACAAAAAATAGGTTTGTGTTGTTGCAATGGTCTACTGCAACGACTTTGATCGCTATTTATCTTACGACAAGCTAATACAACGCGGAATTGCGGATGTTTTCTCCAGTTCTAAGCTAAGGAAAACATAAAAATGCTCGGCCTACGGATGAAAATAGCAATGTCGTGCCAGGGCTGTAAGTGCAAGAGCCCCGTACTCAATACTGATCCATTCGATCCTCCGATTGATCAGCAAGATCTACTCGGCCAATACAAACTCGCGGAATGGACCAAATTAGAACAAACCTGATGGCATCTGCAAGCTTGCGTACTCGAGACCAACGTAGTACGGGGCAAAGCTTGGTAGTAGTAGGGATGTAGCCTTCGGGCCATCGGATCATCCGAACCCCTCTTCCGCTTGGCAATTCCCTCCGCCATGTCTCAGAGTGGACATCAATGCGCAAATGCAACTAGCTCCATTAACACCTAGTTACGCGGGGACATAGCGCCGATGTTGAAGTGATTACCAATGCAGGAGCCAAGATAGCGCCTTGAACATGCTAGGCCCGTGCATGCAACCGTTTCCATCTCGAAAGAAAGATCACGTAACTGTGAGGCTTGTCTGGCAAGGGTCCGACAAAGGCTGCCTGGAGAGAATTATCAATTTCTGAAAAAGCCCATCCAATCAGTTGTGCTGCCAATACTATCACAGTCAATGGAGCTTCGGACCTTGGTGATGCAGTTGTCCATCATTCATCAGTTGCTCGGCCCTTTCCGGCCAATTCATATTGTTTGTCAAGTGACTCATCTGTCGACTCGGAGTACCGAGCAGCGGGCTGTGGGATACACCTATGCCATAGAATGATGATAGTCATGCATTGGGGCGAATATTGGGGCTCTGGCGATCAAGCCTCTAGACTCTCTACTGGATTATCTCTGTGCCTTCAGGTAGGGGCTTTAGTCTGCGACTTATACCAGCAAGGGATATCGCCCGATCGTGGATGGTGGTATTTTAAAACGTCAGAGACCCATTGCTGTCTATCTAAAGCGATGGGCTGTGCATCGGATTAGAGAGAGGTTCAGCAATTGGTCTATGGTGGACCTGGTCTAGGATCTCGGAATAAGAGATTAGGATATATCAGGTGGACGTTTATAAATGCCGTTTCCTTTTCCTCTATCTCTCTTAATTCCCGAACTTCATCCTCCCTGTACTGCTTCCATACATTCACAATTGATGTTTCCATACGATGTCATTCACGCTAGACCCCGATATCCAAGCCATCCTCAAGCAGGGCTCCTCTGCAGCGCCGCACCCATCACCATTAGATCCACCCAAATTAAATGACATCGAAGGGCGGCGCTTCATGTTTGCCACCATGTTGAGTAAGATGTCACCCCCTCTGCCGAAGGACATAATAAGAAAGGACGTTGCGGTGGCTGGCAGCGATGGTTACCAAATCAATTGCCGTTTATACGAGAGAGCAGATTTGCGGAACGGAGGTCCTGGTGTTCTGTACCTTCATGGTGGAGGATACGTCGCTGGTGGTGGACTCGATGTGTACGATGGCATCGTGGGCACGATAGTGGCGCAGACGGGTGTACCATTCTTCGCGCCAGATTATCGCCTGGCACCCGAAGCGCAGTATCCTACCAATGTTGATGATGCGCATAGAGCACTGCTCTATATGTTTCACCATGCCTCGGAGTTTGGTGTGGATACTGGAAGAATAGCAGTGATGGGAGACAGTGGCGGAGGTGGCCTTGCAGCAGCATTAGTGGCAGGTATGCCAGCCCGTAATACAACCCATATCGCTGACGCAGTGGTAGCATTATAATCTTGAGCATAGAGGGCCTCGAATTGCCAAGCAAATTCTCGTCTATCCTATGCTAGACGATCGAAACATCGATCCAGATCCATTGGTCAACGATATAGCTGCCTGGAAGGCAGAAGACAACCGCATCGGCTGGGATTCAATTCTGGGATCCAGTCGGGGCACAGAGAGTGTTAGGCCATCTGCAGCACCAGCTAGGATGGAGAATGCTGCTGGCCTACCACCTACATTCATTGATGTTGGGGAGCTGGACATCTTCCGCAATGAGTGCCTTGCATATGCTAAGATGCTCTTTCTGGCGGGCATCAGCTGCGAGCTGCACATCTATGCGGGTTGCATTCACGGCTTCGAAGTCATAGCACCTAAAGCAAATGTGTCGCAAAGAGCTTTGCAGAACAGATATCGAGCTATTGAGGCTATATGAGTGTTTAGTACCTAGCATGTCGCTTGGCAGCTTGGGACTACTACAGTGACCCCGCAAAAGTTTCCGCCGCACTAGCGCGACGCGTTCCCTCACAACATCTCCTTCTCAACTTTCAAGTATCATAACTATGCCACCACAACGCCAAATTTTACAAGAAATAGACCAAAATGCGCGCAGAGGCCCTAATTTAACAGTCCAGCAGCGAGATCAAATTATTGGGATGCTGCATGGTGGTTCTACAGTTGCTCAAGTTGCTGACGCGTATGGCCGGAGTGAACGCGCTATACGCGACCTCAGGAAGAAATATCGCCAAACAGGCACAACTGCAGATAAACCTCGCAGCGGCCGACCACCTATACTATTGCTTCATCAAAAGAAGATCATCTATCGCAAAGCACGTGCGCAGCCAAAAATTGAGTACAAAGAGCTAGCTGAAGTGGCAGTGGTTGTGAATCCAGATGGCACCTCTTCAAAGCCGCCCAGCTCTAGCACACTATCCCGATACCTCAAAAGACAAGGCCTCACCAAATCTCCTTGTAAAAAGCGTCCTAAGCTCCATCGCGGGGATGCGTTGAGGCGCCTCAAGTTCTGCAAGGAGTACTCTCAATTCCCATGGCATCGGCGCACGCTCAAGTTCTCTGACGAATGCTTAGTTCAGATGGGCTCAGGGCAAAACCAAGAGTGGGTTTTTCGAAATTCACAAGAGAAATGGAAGACAATAATGCTCCAAACCTATGGCTGCGGTAAAAAGGTGTCACAAATGGTATAGGGTTCAATATGGTTGGATGAACGTGGTTGTGCCCGGAGAAGTCCTCTAGTCATAATAGAGCGTGATTTCGATGCTCCAAAGTATGGGTACTCCGCCAAAAGTTACATTAAGGCCTTGACCAAAGGGCTTCTGCCATCTTGGCGTCGTTCTCAGCTATTTATGCAGGATAACGCGCGCATACACACAGCTGCAGCGACGCGTGAGTTCCTGCGCGAGCACCACATCACCACCATCAAATGGCCAGCATACTCACCTGATCTCAACCCAATTGAGCACCTCTGGTGGTACCTGAAGAAGCGCATGTACAAATTCTATCCACAATATAACAATTACAGCCAAGCTATAGAAGAGTGGGATGGCTTTTGCAGTGCATTGAAAGAGTGCTGGCGGCGCATCCCAGCCAAGCTCATCAAGCGCCTCATCTTGAGTATGCGGCAACGAATTGCTGCATGTAAAAAGGCGCGAGGATGGCAAACCAAATATTGATCATCTATGCAACTTTTGGCCCAAAAAAAAACTAATTATATAATATTTTGGCTGAGATATATGGAGTTGAAGTTTGGTGTACATGTGCTTGAGAGGGTGGCTTGTGCGTGCGCGGCGGAAACTTTTGCGGGGTCACTGTAAATCCAACACCGAAAAAAAGTTGGGGATCTCTAGCTGATGGGGAGAAATTCACAATCATGGACAAGAGCATTGTGGAAGCGGAGCGCAGGCAGAGAAAGCGGGCACCACCAGGACGACAAGTCCATGGTAGGTGCACGCTGACAAATACAGCGCTAGCCCCTTCGGAGAGTATCACGACGCTCCTACCAATGACCCCATCCGATCGTCTCACAACCTATCCAGTCTTCACATACAGTCATGCGGAACATGGTCGGCAACCCTCGGTCCGAGTCCTGCAATGCGTCCTTTCACTTCAGCACTCCGCGAGACGCTTGGCGCACACACGGAGTTCCGAGCATGGCGGTCCAGAGTCACATTAAAGTTACGTTCCACCGGCTAGAGTGGGGCCCAGCCTAGATGCGCCGCGCCTTGGCAATGCCAACATACTTTGGACAAGGGTCGGCAGAATGGCCTAGCGGCCGACTTGGGGCCTGACCTGCCTAGGCACGCGGGCGCCAAAAGAGGTCGCACCGCAAAATGCCTTGGCGTCCCTCAACACACACACACAAATTACAATGGAGAGGAGGTCAATTGAGCATTTTTCAAGTAGATTGTAACAAGCTGGGTTGCTCACAAGGCGAGGCAGTATATTTAGCTATTTCTATCTTTTTTTGGTGTTGCAGCTGTCAAAACAGAGCGCTCTTGCGCGAGGTTACCAACCAGTCATTTGACCATCTATTGTAATGTAATCTCTCAGCCTATCTAGCATAGAATTAACATGGTTATTAATGAAGCTTTATCCTATCTTCTCCTAGCCCTCAAGAGCAAGCTCACGTGTATCTCTGTCAGATTCAAGGACTATTTGGCTTGATCTTTGATGAATTTTGATGATGAACGTGATTGATTGATTCTGTGTTCTCTCCCCTCCTTTCTATGACTGCTTTGCTTCCGGAGGTTCCGAAGGCCGTGGTATCGGTCCTTCTATTAATCGCCCTTTCCTGTGTAGTACTTCTGAGTTTATCTTTTATATCTAACAGGCCTTACAGCACTTGTGTAATCTGACAGAATCCCTCTGCTACGATTTTTAACCTTACTTTATTACCAGCCATATGCCATTTAGTAGCCATGAATACTGAATCATCCTGTAGTGGATCTACACTCCCAGCTAAGAACATCGCTGGTGGTAAATCTCTCAAACTTGCGTAAAGTGGCGAGTACTTAGCATTTTTCCGGTCTTGCGAATTTCTAGGGAATGTAGCGTCCATCATTCCCATTAGTGACTTGCACCAACGAAGAAGATTCCCTTGATGAGTAAGAATAGACGGGGTATAAGTTAGGTCATAAATGCCATAGGAACAAATCAAGCCATCTAGTCTGTTCCTAATGTCGATTCCCTTGTCCCTTAGAGCTATTGCGGTCCAAACTGTGAGATGCCCGCCTGCACTTTCCCCGCCGAGAAATCGTAGTCGGCTGCCAAGTACACGAGAACCTTGTTCCGAAAGTACATATAATGCAGCATCAACACAATCATCTCCGCCTGCTGGCCATGGATATTCAGGCGCGAGTCGATAGCGAACAGATACAAGAATGAGTCGTAATTTATTCGCTAGAAAAGTAAGGTACTGGTCGCACGTGTCACTAGACCCAGCGACAAAGCCACCTAGATCCAGAGTAAGTAAAAACCACGAATTAAGAGTTCAATCGAGGGACTTAAGGTACGAAAACCTGTTCGACTTTAAAGAAAAAGGCAATTATGTGACGTACCGCCATGGAAATGCAGCCAAAGACCTTCAGGCTTGGCATTATCTGGAGCTATACAGCGAGATTGTATTTTATGATTGGCATGGCTTGAGGGAATTTCGACCACTCGTACAGTGGGATTAAACCACCGAGGATACGCTGCGTCCATTGCAGCACGAAATTCATCTACTTTGCTATAATCAAGAAAAGATTTTTCGGCATTCGTAGCTGCCTCATAGAGCGTATTCTGTTCTTGTCGCAGAACAAGCTGTGAAGCTTGACATTTGTTAACTTTGATTTCCAAAAGTTGCTCCATCTCTACGTGGATGTGGTCTGATTCCGTTAGTATCTGTATCTCAGCAGGCACCGTAGTACGATGCTTTTACTTAGCATTTACAAGTAGATCAAAACCAATCTCCGGAACAGTGCATTTGAGAAATTCCCCGTCTGTTTGATGGGCGGTCCAGTACCGGACATGAAGTGTGTTTCCCTAATTTGTAGCTTGAGCAGAATGTTGCAATTGGGGGCCTCTTAGTGGAATGGGTCAATCAAAGCGTTCGGGACTACTAGGTACAGGGATACCCTTACGAAAATTGACGCGTTTCGTACGCCGATCATTCGGCTCACTCCATCGGATAAATCGGATAAGAGCGGCTGTTGCTGTTTTTCGGCTTTTTAACTCAACCCCAAAGTCCGAACTCGGATCAGAACATACCTCCTTTAGGTACTTCAGCATATTCAACAGCTCTTATCGAACCGTCTTGTAATCTTTTACTTTTTATCAAAATGCCGACCATATCCGATTCCACACCGGCACGTCGTTACAGGCGTGGTTACGTAGCTTGTGTCCCATGCCGGCTACAGAAGGTACGGTGCGTTATTGATACAGAGCCACCTTGTGCCAAATGCGAGCGGGAGCACCAGGAGTGCATTTTTGAAAGCTTGAAGCAAAAGCGGAAACGCCGGGTCCCGCCCCGATGGTTGCAACCGGCGCAGTATGCGTATGCAACCGAGCATGGAACCCAAGAAGAACAAAGACCGCAAATGAATGATGACGGGCCAGAAATGACCGATAGCCAGCGACAAGTGTCTGCTAACGATACGTCACCTGTCGAGGTTGTGAGTGATGCACAGCCATCACTACTAGAACAGACTTTGGGTCGAGATGGAACGAGAGAATCTCTCAATCGAGCCAGTGATGGCGAAGGCAGTCCAATAGAAAGACCATTTAGCACTTCCTCTCCTCCGATTCCCGCGGGATCCGGAAATAAACAATCGGTGTCAGACATCCTATCACCCACGGAGAACTCTGGATTTGTTACAAGCAAACAAAGACACGATTTCTACGTGGAGCCAAATTCCATTTGTACGACAGGGATGGCTTTCTGCGCAAGAAGCAATAAGTTATATAGATGCGTTAGTCTGGTATCCTTTGCAGAACGAAGACTGAAGTTAATGTGAGACAGGTTTTATCGAAATTTCGCCCCATTTTGTCCCGCTATCACGATCAATGAGCGTGAAGTTCGCAGATCACAGTATACTCTCATTGCACAAGCGCCAATGCTCTGTACCACGATTCTAATGATCGCTTCCCGTTATATTTCATTACCAGGACCTCCAGGCCTGACCCGTAGCTGTCTCATCCACAGACCTGGACATCGTTCGTTTCCCCGAACGATCGTTTTGAACGATCGTTCATCGTCCGAACGACGTTTATGGCCAAGAACTGGTTCTTGTTCTATTGACTAGGTATTTACTATATAAACTGTGAAAATCTCGTAAATCTTAGCTATTCCTAATTCCTGTTTTAGGAAAGTTGTATAGGCAGCGCACAGGCTATACTATATATTATTAAGCCAAGCTCTCTTGAATAGGATTTCCTATCCTATTAACGCCTGTATATAAAAATTGCTTAGTTTATTTGAAGGAAAAATCAGAGCTCGCAATCGCTGCTAACTGTCGCTACAGTTCTAGTGTTGAGAAACGACTATTAGCCAGCTCCCCTACTGCCGAAGTACTCGAGAAGCTCAGCTGCGTCGCACTCGGTGTCAGCTGCTCGCTACCCTCCTCATCCTCCACTTCGCGGTTGCTCTTATCGTTGCCTAAGCCTGCTGGCGACCCTAGTGTAATAAGCCCTTGCGCATCCCAGTTTGCAAGCAGTTCGCTTGCCTCCATTACCTCTACACTCATACTTTGACGCCGCTTATCAAGGAGGATACCAGCAAGGGAGAAGGCCCTCTCTGGCTCGTCGCTCATAGGTGGGATAGAGAGGATATCAATCGCCATTCGGGCGAGGCGAGGATAACGGCCACGAACCTCAGCGGAATGCCAGTACTTGATAGGATTAACACTGCGTACTCGCGGCTTACTTATCCACTCATCGTACTCATCTGCAGTCGTAGCAACAATAGGATCATCCTCATCAATTGCAGCGGCGAGGTAGGTTCTTAGTGCGCCCAATATAGGTGGCTTTTTACTTAGTAATCTTGTTGATGTGGCTTCAAGTTCGCCTGGCAAGTCTTTATACTCGCGCTGCCACAGATCTCTCACTGATTGCTTCGCAGTCTTTAGCCAAGCTCTACCTGCTTGCTGCTTCCATTGCCGGTTAATAAAGTGCCACTTTCGGCGTGGGTCGAGTACAATGGCGGCTGCCAGTGCTGGCGAGCGATCCATAAGGCAATAGTACTCATCTGCCTTCGCCCATCCATGTTCGAGCAATGCGTGTATCCTCGTATCGCGACCAGCGTACTCAGCCTTAGCATCCTCAAGACGACTGAGGATACATTCAAGCGTAGGTAAGACGTAGCCAACTCCTACAAAATCGCCAGCGCTGGCGTCGCCTTGCAGAGCCATTGTTGCTTCAAAGAGTGGCTGGAGGAGGCCTTGAAAAGTTTGCAGTACGCCCCAATCGTCGTGTGTGAAGCGATTTTTAAATACCCACAATGACAGTGAGTCTTTGCCTTTTTGAACGCGCTTGCCGCTGCTAACTGCTATAGAGTAGCGGTTGCTCTCGTCGTCGATGAATGTGTCAACCTCAGCCATAAGTTCCACTGCGCGATCAATCATAAGATAAGTGCTGTTCCACCGCGTCTGCTGGTCCTGTACAAGCTCTAAGCGGTAAGGCTTTATAAGCTTTTTCTTGCGCTCACGCTCACAAACTTTCAGCCATCTCTCGTGCCTCTGAGGGCTCTTACGCACCCATTTTACAACATTGTGAATCTTTCCAACAGGTCCTTGGCACTGCCAGAGCATTACTTCATCGCGAGAGTCCTTTAGTAGCTGGTTCTCGGCCTCATATATATCCTTTCGATCACCAAACAAGAGGGATCTCGCTACCAAGTTGATGACATGGCCCATACAACGTAATCGCCGCTGGTGAGCCCATGAAGCCTCTGGAACGTTAAGAAGCTTTGCCAACGCGTCAATAGCTGTATCGTTGTTCCTAGCATTGTCAAGGACAAAGTAGCCAAGCTTGCCCACAATTCCATATGTCTTGGCAATTCGATATACGTCCTGGGCGATATTAACGCCCTCGTGAGAGTCGTAAAACGGTGAGAGGCCTAGTAGAAGCTTACAGTTGGTGCCCTCACGGTTAGCGAAGTGAGCAACTACTCCATTAACTGCATGTAAGCAGGGATGCAGGTAATAATTATGTTATATTATGTAGTTATATTGTTAGATAACTACATAATACATAACTGTAACTGCCTCAGGCAGTTATGTTACCTAAGTTATACAGTTATATAACTCTACAGTAACTTTTGGTGTTGCTGGCCGCTGCATGGAGATGTGAGGTATCAAAGTTGCCAGGTTAGTCAAGGACGCTCGAGCCCATTCTAACCTGCAAAAGGGGCTAATTTACACATATTCCGTCTGTGCGCACGTCGCCTGCGGACTCTATGTCCCGTACGACCCCTGAGGCCTGCCAAAAAGGTAACATCTGCACTCTGCCATCCACATCTTTTTGGCCCCTACCTGTATTTTCAAATACACTATAGGTAGCACCCAAAGAACAACTAGGACTTCTCAACGAGCCCAAGAAGAAGCCAGTGACGAAGTCTCAACAATCTCCGAGCTTGATTCGCGCGACTTTGACGACTTAACGCTTGCCCGCAAGGACACGCACCACCAAGTCGGTATACCACAAAATGGCGCTGGAGAGCACGGGAGGTAGATAAACTTTAGATTGTATTAGATGAGCCTCCAGAAGGCAAACCACAGCGTGGTAACTCGAACCAAGAGATCTTTTACTGCAACCGGTGTAGAAAGGGACTTAGTAGTGCAACTGCCTTCCGCCTGCATCTCCGGACAACTCATGGCCTGCATATTATATCGAATAAAGAACCAAAGGTAGAAGAGGAGTCGAATCGCCTCGCTGTTAGCTTTAACATCCAGCAACAGCGTGCCGAAAGCAAACGCGTATTCTCCGGAGCCAGGCATACAATAATATGGGAGCGACACCAACTTGGCGCTGAGGTTGTTGAACAGAGTGAGTGTTTGAAGAGCTGGATTAGATTAACAGCTAGGGACGGAGGGACAATGGCAGGTGATTTGGCTAGGGAGGTGCTGGTGGAGAGTAATGCAATGAGAGATGAAGCTAGCGTGGCCGTGTTGGTGCTAGAAGTCCTCCTAAGTCTCTCTACACTTCCTAATAAAGAAGATTATATAACTTTTAGTACGTATTTTGAGCTTTATGCACTCATCTCACTTTTTCGAAGGCTTACTAATCCAGTCTTGGCATTTTAGATAACTATATAACATAATATAACTGCCCTCGAGCGGTTATTATATAACTGGAACTGCCCTTCTAATTATGTTATATAAGTTACCTACAAGCCTGCATGTAAGTTTGGTGACGTCCACAAGTCGAATGCGAGGTGGATCATGCCTGGAGCTTGCTGCAAAAGCTGTATTATCTCACGCTGATGGTATTTTAGATCTTCAAGCACTCGCCGGGCAATCGTACGCCTATTGTTTATAGCCCTTGGGGTTTGAACTAGTGGTTGCAACGTGGCCAGAAATTCGAGGAATTCAGGGTCATCAACACGCTGAAATGGGATCCTACGCCTCACCACCCACCTCCTTAGAGCTTGGTTAATCCTCTCGAAGTCGGTATTTCGGACTAATCGAGCAATAATGCGTTGGTGATCGCTTCGAGATGGGTCAAGGCCACACGAACGAAACCAGTTAGCAAGCTTAAAGTCCTCTAGGCTCTCGTCTTCTGCAAGCTTTGGGTGGTGCTGTGCCATGTGCTTGCGCACGCTTTGGACACCTCTCGTTACGTTGTAGGTAATCTCCTTCCCGTTTAGGTAACACGGTTTGCACAACCAGAATCTCGCCTTAGTCATTCGATCTTTCTGCTCTATAGGAACCCCATATTTCCACACCCACTGGGTGACTTTAACATCACTAAGAGGCGTTGCAAAGCTTGAGATACGCTCCCAATCAACCCAACTGTAGTCAAACTTTAGAGCAGTGGCTGGCTCGTCACCCTGACTTTCTGGTAGCCAGATTGAGTCATCGTTGGTACGCTGTAACTCAGTACGTATAGAGGGATCTGCGATAACTTCTGAAAGCTCGTCGTCGTTAGTATCGTTAAGATCAAACCTTTGCTGGATAGGAGAGTCCTCATCCTGGATAATAAGCTGCGATAATCGTTTACTACGACGTTGTTGCGGTCCAGTGTCGTCAAGATGAGTAGCTAATCGCTTTCGACGATTCTTTAAGCTCATGCTGGCAGTCGATAAAGGAGTAACAAGAGAAATGGAACGAATTTACAGTAAAACTGTATTAACGCGTTCATGATCTCATCTGTTGACTTCTCCGCTTCCCCGCTTTTGCGACGCGTCTATAAACAAGAACAATAACAAAGCTAACGATAGCCGAACGACGATCGTTCGCCGAACGATCGATCATCGTTTACTGATCGTTTAGACGAACGATGTCCAGGTCTGCTGTGCCTTCAGACAGGGGCTTATTCTGCGACTTATACCAGCAAGGGATATCGCCCGATCGTGGATGGTGATATTTTAAAACGTCACAGGCCCATTGCTGTCTATCTAAAGCGATGGGTTGTGTATCGGATTAGAGAGAGGTTCAGCAATTGGTCCATGGTGGACCTGGTCTAGCCGATCTCGGAATAGGAGATTAGGATATATCAGGTGGACGTTTATGAATGCCGTTTCTTTTCATCTATCTCTCTCAATTCTCGAACTTCATCCTCCCTGTGCTGCTTCCATACATTCACAATTGATGTTTCCATACGATGTCATTCACGCTAGACCCCGATATCCAAGCCATCCTCAAGCAGGTCTCCTCTGCAGCGCCGCATCCATAACCATTAGATCCACCCAAATTAGATGTCATCGAAGGGCGGCGCTTCATGTTTGCCACCATGTTGAGTAAGATGTCACCCCCTATCCCGAAGGACATAATAAGAAAGGACTTTGCGGTGGCTGGCAGCGATGGTTACCAAATCAATTGCCGTTTATACGAGAGAGCAGATTTGCGGAACGGAGGTCCTGGTGTTCTGTACCTTCATGGTGGAGGATACGTCGCTGGTGGTGGACTCGATGTGTACGATGGCATTGTGGGCACGATAGTGGCGCAGACGGGTGTGCCATTCTTCGCGCCAGATTATCGCCTGGCACCCGAAGCGCAGTATCCAACCAATGTTGATGATGCGCATAGAGCACTGCTCTATATGTTTCACCGTGCCTCGGAGTTTGGTGTGGATGCTGGAAGAATAGCGGTGATGGGAGACAGTGGTGGAGGTAGCCTTGCAGCAGCATTAGTGGCAGGTAGGCCAGCACGTAATACAACCCATATCGCTGACGCAGTGGTAGCATTATAATCTTGAGCATAGAGGGCCTCGAATTTCCAAGCAAATTCTCGTCTAGACGATTGAAACATTGATCCATATCCATCAGTCAACGATATAGCTGCCTGGAAGGCAGAAGACAACCGCATCGGCTGGGATTCAATTCTGGGATCCAGTCGGGGCACAGAGAGTGTTGGACCATCTGCAGCACCAGCGAGGATGGAGAATGCTGCTGGTCTACCACCTACATTCATTGATGTTGGGGAGCTGGACATCTTCCGCAATGAGTGTCTTGCGTATGCTAAGAAGCACATCAGCTGCGAGCTGCACATCTATGCGGGTTGCATTCATGGCTTTGAAGTCATAGCGCCCAAAGCAAATGTGTCGCAAAGAGCTTTGCAGAACAGATATCGAGCTATTGAGGCTATATGAATGTTTAGTACATAGCATGTCGCTTGGGACTACTAGGTACCATAGCCATTTCATCCAAGCTCCTGTTCATGTGTTTCACTAAAAATAGCATGTACGTTTCTGTGGGCGCGATTCTGGTGTAAAGTCATTTGATTGGTTCCTCCTACTAGGGACACATTCCTAGCCGCTGTGCGGCCATGCTCGGCTCGGCTGACGCAGTAGGCACCCGATGCGTCTCCAGTTTCTCGAATAGGAGGCTCCGCCCCGCACTATTCCGAGAGTTGCGACCAGCTGCCCCTGGCGGTCCGCCTGCTCGCACATTGAGATCGGATGTCCGAAATGGGAATGGCCATGGCGTCAGACTCGGAATTCCGACAAGTTCTTCGATCATGAAGAGAACAAGGATAGGACCTTGACAGAAGACCAATAAGATTATCGCCAAGAAGCATAAGTTGAAAGCGTTCGACCATGGTAATCCTTGGTGGCTTAGCTGTGAAATGACTTCTTGAAACGCGGCGCGTCAAGCAGTCTCGAAACCAACTTGGCCAGGCATCCGAGGATGGTTATCTTGCCAGCAGGATAGAGCAGTCCGCAGAGTTCACCAAAAGAAAAAAATATATTTAACAGCCGAGCCCAGTCCAACGGTATGAGCTTGAGAGACGCACATAAGTAAATGAACACGAATGGCGAGAAATAATCGCTGTGCTGCTGGGAGCTGCCTGCGGTATCATGACTTGTGTTATGGGTGGCGGCGTCGGCATTGCCAAAACGCCAAAGTGCCCGACTCGCAGCTGGTGGACCCTGGATGATAGAGGCTACTTGCTCAATGCACGACGAGGATACAGTATCGAACTCCAAGCATACTCGAGTTTCATCGATCCGCCGACCCAAGCTTGCGGTGCACACCCTGGCTCACGTACCTGCCGTCTAGCACGGTATCCTAGATGTCAGGCATAGCGCCGATACACCATAGCCGGCCGCTAGGGTCCGTTCTGCCAACCCTTGTGCAAAGCACAAGTATGTTGGCATTGCCAAGGCGCGGCGCATCTAGGCTGGGCCCACTCTGCCTGGTGGGACGTAACTTTAATGTGACTCTGGACCGCCATGCTCGGAACTCCGAGTGTGCGCCAAGCATCTCGCGGAGTGCTGAAGTGAAAGGAGGCATTGCAGGACTCGGACCGAGCAATGCTGATCATGTTCCGCATGACTGCGTGTGAAGACTCGATAGGTTGCGAGACGATCGGATGGTTCCCATCTACCACTGTTTTTGATACACTACCACCCACGTGATGTCAGCTCGAAAAATTGCCCAAATGCCACTGTTTCTATCCCAGATGCCACCGTTTCATTAGTGGGCTTCGCGCTTCCTCCAGACGCTCTCGGGCAGTAGACAAGAGCAGCGGTTGTACATAAAAAAGGATAGGTCAGGGTCTGTATTATGATGTCGTTGATTATGGTGTTGGTGATAGGACCTCTTGTTATTCGCGTCAGAACGCGTTAGGGCTGTCGGCCGCCTAGCTTATGGCGGCCAACCGCCCATAAGCCGGGGGTCGACCGCCTGTTGGCACGGGGCCGCTAAATTTTAGTGGGTCAGAATCGGTGGCATTTGGGACAGAAACAGTGAGCTGAGGTCACGTGTGTAGTAGTGTATCAAAAATAGTGGTAGATGGGAAATTATAAACGATGCGCGAGAGCTCGCGAGAGGCTTGGCTCTCGCAACCCCTCACCAAGAACCCTGGTTCTACGGCCCGACTACCCCCCCAAGAACCCATAGTTATTTGAAGGCCCCCCCGGTCGCGATTATTACCCAGTTATCCACGGACCCCCGTGACTTTGGCTTTGGAACGCGCGATCACGTGCCACCGCGTCAGCATGCCTTCGACTCCCTTCTGCTTTCCCCCTCCCATAACGGAAGTTTTAGCTTCGGAAGTGGCCCTGATGGCGGCCGCGACGGCCGCGACGGCCGTGACGACCTTCCTTCCTGTCCCTGCTGCCCCTGCTAGTGCTGTAGAGCATCGCGCGGCCCTTGATGTCGAGCTCTTTGCGCAGGGCGCGCGCGCGCTCGCGCAGGCGCGTGAGACTCGGCCTAGGAATACAAACAAGACGTACGATCCGAAGCAGAAGGAGTGGCAGCAATTCTGCGCGGAGAAAGGATTCGAAGATGGTGAGCTTGTGTGCGAAAACAAGTTGATCTGGTTCCTGAACGAGCGCGTCCTGGACCGAGAGCTTCGGACCTCGCGATACACGAAGAAGGTGAACCGTACGACTACGGACGGCGAGCTGGTCCGGCAGACACTGGGGCCCAGCGCTATCAAGTCGTACGTAGCTGCCATCAGTCGACCTGTGGTCCTTCCAGAAGAGTAAAGGCATAAACACGCACCCGACTCCGCGCGGGGAGGGCCTGAACGGCCTGCTAAGGGCTCGCCAGCGCGCCGAGCATAAACGGCGCCGGCTCGAATTTACCGACAGGGCTGCGGGGACGCTGCAGGACGGCTATACAGAGGCGAAGATGATCGATGCTATACGGTTCTGTTGGGAGGGCTACCGCCAGAGGAAGCAGCAGTCGAAGCAGTCGACAGAGCCGTACCTGCGCACTGCCGTCGATTTTCTGCTCGCCCACAACATGCTGCTGCGGAGCGAGGCCCGCCTGCAAGCCGAACTCCCTGATTTCTTCACAGTCTCGCTACGGGATGAAGGCCCGACACCTTGCTACCCAATGATTATGATTATGGATAATGGCAAGACGAACCCAATGGGGCGACTGGAGTACGGGGCCGTCATGAGGCACCGGAATCCGCTGCTCTGCACTATGGCACACACAGCCTTTTACTTCTTCTACCGCTGGAACGTTGCAGGCGAGCCGCCTCCTAGCTTCCGTCGGCGCGAGCTATGGTACAGCCTGCACCTAATCAAGGGGGAGCATACAGCAAAGATGATGACGTACGATACGCAGCTAGGTTGGATTAACAAGATGTTTGCTGGAGCGAACGTTATGTCGCTGAAGAAAACGCACGCGGGCCGATCACAAGGGGCGAGGCATGCTGAGCTTAAGGGCGTCAGCGAGCGCCAGATCCGCCGCGCGGGGCGGTGGAACAGTGACTCATTAACGAACTGCTATCTTACCCAACTTCCGCGCAAGTTTATACGGAGCATGGCTGGCTTTAGCCCGTCTGCGCAGGGCAGCTTCTACCTGCCACGAGCGAAGGTACTGCCTCCGCGATCACTTGAGCAGGCTGTGTGGCCTTTTGTAGACAAATGGCTGGCGTGGTTCGACTCGTACGCGGATGGTAGGGAGGAGGAGAAGAGTAGCCATGCCGCCGCCGCCGACGACGACGACGACCGCACCGACCTCGCGGCTCAGGGCTTTCTCCGTTTACTGCAGCAGCTCCGCGTCATCCTCCTCCAAGACTCGGTAGTTATGAGGCAAGAGTTTCCTGCGCACCCAATCTGGGCTGACCCTATCTTCGCCCGAGCTGATTACCTAGCGTTCGCAAAGGAAGTAGAGCTTTCGCTACTAGACGTAGAGGAGCCTGAAGAAGTACAGATTCGGAAGACGCTTCCTGCTATTGCTGAGCGTCTGAGCATCCTACAGCAGGGCCTTACGCGAGAGGTCAACGACTGGGGTGCGGAAACGAGAGAGCGGCTTAACAGAATCGAGATACGGCTGGGGGACTTGCTTGAGGGCCGTATCTCCCTGACGCTACATCCTACTACGCGTCATACGACGATAACGGCTTCTTCCGGCTCTGCCACGCCTGCTTCAGCAGCAATGACGGTAAGGCCTGCCGCTGCCGCCGCGCTCTTCTCTCAGGAGCAGCCACAGCCGGAGCCGGAGCCAGAGCCGGAGCAAGAATAGGAACAGGAGCGGCTGCGGCTGCGGCTGCAGCCGGCGCCGCCACCGTCGTACGTTCTCTCGCGCGCGGTGACAACTGTCCCCCAACTGTGGAGGGAGTGGACGGTAGGTCTTACAGGTGGCCCGTCTGTGCAAGGATTAGAGGATCTGTACGGTTCTCGCTGGCGTCAGAAGCACAGCGAGCAGGTGTTCTATGGGCGGCGGAAGGTTATCATTGATGAAGTTCGGAGACGGCAGGCACAGGGCATGAGTATAGGCGCCGCAGTGGAGGAAGTAGAGCTGGTTCGGCAACGGGGTCAATTGTCGCTCTATCAGCTGTACCAGCTACTCAACAAGCAGAAAAAGTGCGCTTCGTAGTGAATGCTATAAGCCCATGCGCTCCTATATCGCCTATATTTTTGCCCCTATTTCAAGCACAACATGGTGCAAAAGTGAAAAAAGGGGGCCCTCCGGGCGTGCCAAGACTTTTGGTATACCAGAGGTTATCCCAGAGGTTGGGGGTTCTCGCTTAATAACGCGCGTGATCTCGGGAACAAATCGACCCCCATATAACTCGTAATTATTACGCCAAGCAGTGGTAAGGCGGTCATTTGCCGATTAAACCTGGCTTGGGATTGGGAGCAGTGCCAAGACGTGCACGGCCACGGCGCTTGTTAGTTAGCTAACGTGTTTCCAGCGTCGAAGCGGCTTTAATACAGCTATCCTACGCACTTTAAGATGCGGTCTAACGCATGATGACCTCGATAGCTTCCTCGCCCTTAAGCTCTGAAACCGACTGTTGCCCCTCCGCTGACTGAACGAAAGGCCTCTAGTCTCGGCTCGTAGAAGGGGAACACAATTATAAGATAGGATAGAGTGGGACGGCCCTAGTGGTGATACAGCTGTTGTATGAGCACTACAATCTTTAGGGTTGTAGAGACGTGCTTTACTTTGACATGTGAGGGACATGTGGGGTTTGGATTGTTTATGTACGCGATGTATAGCAGAGCTGTAATGGTAGCTATGCTTAGCAAGGCACTACACTATCTACTAGATGCCCCAATGAAGATGGTATAGTTCCCTGCTTCGACCGACCACTTGCCTTTCCTCTCGTTGAAATAAACAATACATTCATCAGAGCAATTCTAAATGATTTCAAGGCCTTAGGAGGCAGCCAAGCTTTAGTAAAGGAGCTCCTTGATTGGTCTCTCTATCATTCCAGCCATTCCGGAGCCAACATAAACTTGAATAGGTTCGCTGCCTTCATGATTTCTATTGTTCTTGACGTCGGCGGTAACCAACAATCTTTGGCCATGTCTAAAAGAGGACGTTGAAATACCTACGTTGGACACGTCAAAAGTGATGTGAGAGAGGCCGTATCCGAATGGAAAGAGAACAGAAGTTGGGTTCCGGTCGTAGTGGCGATATCTAATGTACATTCCTTCCTTGCAAACCCCTCACTAAGACGACGTAATAAAAGAGGCCTGTTTTGTAACAAATTAGGGAACGCGCTACTATTACACTAACTAAGATTAGGAGAAACTGCATGTAATTTACTATTGTCGGATTACACATGTGCTGTGAGGCCTGTTAGATATAAAAGATAAACTCAGAAGTACGGCACAGGAAAGAGCGATGAATAGTAGGACCGATACTACGGTCTTCGAAACCTCCGGAAGCACAGCAGCCATAGAAAGGAGGGGAGAGAACACACGATCAATCCATCATGTTCATCATCAAAATATTCATCAAAGATCAAGCTAAGTAGTCCTTGAATCTGACAACTATATATAACGTAAACCACAAGCGAGTATGTTCTTATAGATTCTGGCTAAAAGACCTAGGTCAGTAAGTCATTTAATATGTGTACATCGGAAGTTCCTACAGATACAACTGCTTTCATCTAGGGGAAATTGACTAATTTCGACGGCGTGATCACTGTCGTATAAATCGTAGCATGTACCAACTTCATAGTCTCGCAATGGGTTTCTCAATCTCCGGTCAGACCCATAGTTGTCATGGTACAAGTGACACGCAAGAACTCTTTCTGGTGCGTCGAGAGGCCACCAGAATTAAAGCAAGCTCTTATAGTGCTTTTGTTGAAAGATCAATTCGAAGACTTAGACCAAATATGACAATGGGAGAAGAAGGCATATTACGGAACGAAACTAATTAGTAGATGGGACTTCCAGGTAGAAGATTATGAGAGATATCGTCTTGCGCTTTCATCCAAGGACTGAGAAAGTTTGGCAAAGTTAGATGGCTGGTATAACTTAGTTCTGCTTTCATAGCTTCAACGAAGTAAGTACAACAGATCTAAGGACAGTTTCCATGCAGGCGATATGTACGATTTCATGGGCACATGTGACGACCTATTCAGAGGATTGACGAGAATCCTTTGGCTTGTCGATCCTTGGGGAAGACTTGACGTTGACAGTTAATTGGCTAGCCAATCGTAAACCAGGTAGTCTACATAACCTGTAGACGGCACCACTTGTCGGCAGAAATGAGAAGGTGTCCAAAGTCCTGCATGAAGCCTCCAGCACAATTATGGTATAAGCGTCCCATGCACCAGTCTCGCTCCACAGGACGCTCGATAGAACGAGGAATTCACGCCGGAAAGGCCCCGAATGTATACTTGTACGAAAAGCAAGGCAACATCGTTGTATCAGGCCTCGGCGTTGAGAAAGCGCTTTATGGTACCTCCCTGGTCTTCATTAAATATCCTCCAGTACCCCATTGTTAGCTAATGCATAAAGATGCGGCATGGGCGACCTTCGGCAACACCTTGCTCCAGCTCAACATCCAGGATTGTGGTGCCAATCTATCTTTTCATATAAGTACTCGATATGTCTGTTCTGCAAGTTTTTCTTACTTCTTGTATTAGGATTTGAAGGCTCAGCTTCGTTTGGCGGCTGGCTCATTGCATCCTCAACGCGTCTGCGTTTTCTGGGCTGATTCGATGGACAATCAAAAGCTGCTCATCATTAAAGTCCCTTTCGACAGAGGCCATCAAATGAACTTACTTGACAGAAACATTTGGTACTCTTCACATCGTGACAAGGGCTCCCTGTTTCTAAATTCAAAACAACTTTTTGCCCCACGACACAAGCACCCCGGCCCCATCCTTGATCTATAAAATCTTGTCGTACTAGTAGTTGTAGGTGTCTTTACAGCCTCATTTTTAATTAAGTTGTTATGGTGTTCGCCGCGCGACACCGATAAAACACCCTGCATTTTAGCTGTACACCTATTGAGGAAATTTCCAACTTCGGCCTCGTATTGCAGATGAATGGGAAAGGGATAAGCATGGACTGCACAGAGTTTGAGTGGAAAACTACGGGCTTCTGAGCCTAATGGCGCACCTATGGATGGTCTAGCTCGGGCCTGACTCAGCCATCCTAGCTGAAGAGTGCCAGCGGGACGGGAGGAAGCTGTTCCGCCCCCACATTGCGCTGCAGCTGGGCGCTTCATGACGGCACGAAATGCAATTCCTCCTGTGACGTGGAAAATACCGCAAAATGTTTTCCACTTGGTGATGCGGTTCCATCCAGCGCCGAGCAAATGCGCCCTCGAAGCGCCAGAAGTCGGTCTCGTTTTCGAGCTTGTCGCTCTTACAACCTTACAATCAGGCCGAAGCTATAGCGACATTCGGTATGTTCTGATCACAGTGGCGCACGGAAGCTGGTCCCTTGGGTGTGGTTATAGCTTCATATCCCTTGACGACGCTCTGAGTGCCATTGAAGCACCTGGGCCCTGCACCGACACTCTGATATGCGTAGTCCGGCATACTTCACCTCTATCCTCTTAAACCCATCTTGCAACAAGGATTCCTGCATTAAATCTAGTGCAGGAGGGTGCAGGTCCCAATTAACTTATTGCGCGATCATCGAAGGAATGCTCGAACCAGTCCCTGCAGCTCATGAAGGCTAGGGACAGCAAGGTAGGCAAGGGATCCCTGCATATATCCTGCAGCAGAGTCCATAACTTGGAGAGACGCGCGGTCGTGTACTACGTAGAGTACCGAAGACGTGGACACGGGAAATTACCTCTTGCTTGACAAGGCATTCGGGATCTAAGAACGCGATTCAAGTACGTGGTGCAGGGATCCATACCTAGGTTGAGGTCTTTGAACTTTATTTCTAGGGTCAACCCATCTTTCAGTCATCCACAGTGAAATTGCAGTCACATGTTTACTCACTTGAACGAGCGGGTTGGGATATACGCCCATGTCGTTCCAAGCAGGTCACTCTTTTCCACTCGACACCAACGTACTAGCCTTTCTGTGGATTATCAGTTAATCAGACACGGTATATGCGACACCAGCATATTGCCAGGTCGTTATGGGTATCCATCACTACCTTACGCGGGAGGAATTCTATGGTGCTAATGGCAGTTCACTGTTCAGACAGCCATAATCGGGGGCTTAAGCTACTCGCTCTCGATCATGCTCGTCAAGATCTCCATGTTAGCTCTCTGTCTCAGCAGCAGTGGGCGCTGCGTCTGAGTGCTGGCTAGTCGATCGGCGTCTGAAGAGGACGTTTGTGTGCGATAAAATCCGCTGATTCCAAAAATTGGATCACTCGCAGAGCACTGGATTCTTCCGCACGCCAAGCCCCTATGACGTTGCTGTTCAGTGACTGAAAGGCGGGGAGATCCTAGCCACTTCAACGCCTCCAAATCCTGTTCTCCACTTAACGAGTCCCTGCACATCATTTTGGCTGGTAATGTACGAAGGGATCGGCGCTCATCATGGTTACCGGTAATTGTGAAATACGAGACTACAGTGATTGGAGTCACCGAACCTAGATTACTGCGCCCGTGAGACAGTGTGCTAACACGCCGGGAAAGTTTGTTACATTTCTTATTCTTGCGTAACCAACAGGCTTCTTGCGGATCCAAGTTCCGGTCACGACCAATAGGTGCGCAGCGCGGTCTCAGGGTCTCGAGGCTTGAGCTGACCTGCGAGCCGGCAAGCCGCGAATGGAGCGGAGCTCTGTCCCGAAAACAGATCGGCTTAGTTGCACTCACGATGATGCCCTCTACTTCGCAGTGCTCCTCAGATGGCCCATTAATCAACTCTTCAGTCCTCGAGGGCCCTCTGCAAGCTCCTCTAATCTCATTCAGCGTGTAGTACGCGACTGTTATATATAAGCTTCAAGCTCGTCAATTTGGGCATCTGTAAGGGATAGAGGGCAATCTTTACGATGTACCAACGTGACGCGATCACGAGCAATTGCGTAGCCAACCAGTTGGCGAGATACCTTCGATAGGTTAGCGATAAACTGTTGTGTATGCCCTGCGAGATGGAGGGTGCGCACCTGAAGGCACTCATCGCGTGAAAGGTATCGGTGGCGGGGTGTTTATGGGGGGTAGGCATATTGGTGGTATGAAGATGATAACTTGTTGACTATGCCCGCAGACAAAGGTACACGTTTTTCTATACAAATTATATAGGTTTAGGTGTATTTTTGACACTAGGGAGGTCTCGTTGGCTCTGCCATGCATCCAAGCGCTGCAGACCATGTGCACTACTTATGTCTGATACCATAGTAGACTTCTGTCACCCCCTAAATATCCGCCATGCTCTGTGCTAGTGCCTTCTCCTCCAAGCCAATTCAGGGCTCTTCTCGTAGCATCCAGTCCATCATGGCCCTTCTCTCTGAAAACGTCCTGGGCCTTGCGCTTTTCACCTGGTTCTTCGTCGTTTTCCCCGTCTCCATCGCCGTTTATTGGGTCCTTTGGATTGTCTACGCTCGAACTCTACATTCCCTCGCTTCAATTCCAGGTCCCTTCTGGGCTTCTATCTCGCGAACATGGTACATGTACCGAGTCTACGTTGGAGACATGCATGTCGTCCAGCGCCGCCTCCACGACCAGTTCGGGCCCATCGTACGAATTGCGCCCAACGAGATCTCTACTTCTGAACTATCCTCTCTTCCAAAGATATACAAGAACAAGAGACCTCTCACAAAAACAGACTTTTATCCCGTTTGGGGAGGCTCTTCCATCAGTAAGCAGCCAGACACGTTTACTTGCATAGATGAACGGGTACACAGGAATCACAGGAGGATTGTTAACCCCGTCTATACCCTCAGCAATGTTCTCAAGAGTGAGCGCTACATCAACAAATGTGCATCCTTATTCATTCAGCGATTGGGAGAGCATGCCGATCGCGAAGAGCCAGTTGATCTGGGCACCTGGCTGCAAATGTACGTCATTCATCATCTACCTTTTGTTCCGCTACATCCGTATATCGCAGTGGCTCATCACCTTCTAGGTATGCATTCGACGTCATCGGCGAGATCTTCTTCGGAAAAATGTTCGGCTTCATGGAGAAAAGCGAGGATCATGGCGCTTTCATGGCTTCCTTGGATGCTCTCATGCCAGTCCTTTGTATTTCGGCCATTGGACCGTCCTATGTACGGCTCTTGATCATAGGCTCTGCCATAGTTATTCCCGCAACATTCAAGGCCGTTAAGGCTGTTGATAATATCCGCAAGGCTGCCGTCGAAGCAGCTGGTAAAAGAAAAAAGGACATTGAGGATGGTGTTGCTCGCCGGGACGATGTGCTGCACCAAATCTTCGACATTGTTCGGGAGAAGGGCGAGAAATTCAACTTCACTTCAAATGAGGCCACATTAGAATCCTGGGTTGCCATGTATGTCTTCCTTTTTCCATCGCCAGCTGCTTTTTCTAATTGTATTTTCAAGGTTTGCGGGCTCAGATACCACTGCTATCGCGTTTCGCACCACCTTTTACCACCTCATGCGGCATCCCGAAGCTCTTGCAAAGGCACATGCCGAGATTGATGCTGCCATTGCCGCCGGATCATTGAGTTCACCGGTCAAATACTCCGAGACAGCCACGAAGCTCCCGTTCATATGCGCATCCATCAAAGAGGCCATGCGCCTTCATCCCAGTGTCGGTTTGAGCATACAGAGACTCGCACCGGTCGAAGGTATCGAACTAGCAGGCAAACACATACCCAGTGGCTACCGAATTGGAATAAATCCTGCCGTGATTCACTACGACAAGGGAGTGTTTGGAGAAGACGCTGATCAGTTCCGGCCCGAAAGGTGGCTAGTCAGCGAAAAACAATGGAAAGCAATGGACAAGAGCCTGCTCATATTCGGGGCTGGAACGCGGACATGCATTGGTAAAAACGTAAGGGTTGCGCCTGGCCTCCTCCAACGTTTCGAAATTGCGACTGACACTTATAGATCTCTCTCCTCGAGCTCCACACACTTGTTCCCGAAGTTCTTCGACATTTTGAGTTATCAATGGCACATGATCGGCCGTGGACTACAAGTAACCGGTGGTTCAACAAACAGACGGATATCATCGTAAAGGTAACAAGAAGATGAGGGGAAAGCAGAAACTAACGTACTTCACAAGCGAGTTATAATTGTTCTCAAAATACTGGAAACACCCACATTCGGCTAGCTTCTCAAGTTCGAACATCAAAGCCCATAGTAATTTACTAGCAAGTCAATGCAACCACGCTCTATTGCGGCCACAACGTTTTTGAAGCTTCTCTTTCTACTGCAATTGCCTATACTAACAGAATTTTTAGTGTTGCAGTTTTTCCCGCTGTCCAAGTGTACCCGCGCGATGCCTGGTAGCCGCTTGCAGCCAACCGTTCTCCAATCCGTCCTCGATCATATTGCCGCCGGCGAGAACAATTCTGAGATCTCTAGAGCAACTGGGGTCACCCGTAAGGTTATAATAAAGCTGAGGATGAGCTTGGAGTACTGGGGCACGCCTTACCCGCCGCGCTGCGTTCGACTTGGGCGGCCAAGGCTGTTGCGGGAAGAGCAGCGCAGACGCTTTGAGGAGTTCTTTTGTGGTAACCCGCATGTATACCTAGAGGAGATGAGGGACTGGTTATACGACGAGTTCGACTTGAGAGTCTCTATAGCTACTGTTTACCGGCAGCTGGAGGAGATGAGGTGGTCTCGAAAAGTCGCTTCGAAGCGGGCAGCAGAGCAGAGCGAGCCACTCTGTCGTGTCTTTCTCGCCCGTGTAGCTCAACACTATACGGCTGAACAAATCGTTGCTATAGATGAATCTGCTTGCAACGAGCGTACAGGCGATCGTAAGTACGGCTGGTCTCCTGTTGGCACGCGAGTGGAGTTATCGTATAGCTTCAGACGCTCAGAACGGTGGTCGCTGCTACCAGCCATGACAGTAGATGGCTACATGAGCCATACAATTTTTCAAGGCGCAATTACTGCTAAGATCTTAGAGGACTTCTTAGAGTACCAGGTGCTGCCTTTCTGCAACCCTTACCCAGCGCCAAACTCAGTCGTCGTGTTGGATAACGCCTCTATCCATCGATCAGCGCGTGTACACGAGCTTTGCCAAAGAGCTGAAGTACTTCTAGAGTATCTGCCGCCATACTCACCAGACTACAACCCTATCGAGAAGACCTTTAAGCAGCTGAAAAGCTGGGTCAAAAGGAACTATAGGGAGGCAGAGATCTTCAATAACTTTGGGGGCTTCCTTGAGTATGCAGTGCAACGAGTTTGCTATAGCATTAACTGTAGAGGCTGGTTTAGGATGTGTGGTTATCCTGCAAACTTACTATAATCGAGAGTACGTTTTAAGGTGTCAAGAGCATAGATGTAAGTGCGAAGATGTACACTACTACACCTCAATGCGCAACTCACAAAAGCGACTCAATAATTCTAAAAAAAAACAGAGCTGCTCCTGTACATATCAATCTACATTTTAGAGTCACCGTAGTATATTTGCACGACGCTGTGGTAGTATACATAGGGCTAACCAAATAAGCTCCTGTTGCGCCGCATCTAGAAAGCCGTGAAGTTCTCAACACCAAGCTAGGCACGGGCCACTATCACCAAAAACGCTCCCAGAACTTCAACTTAAAGCATCCTCATCTCCATCCTCTACAACGCTGCTCGACGCGTCATGTACCAATTTCTCGCGGATTTTTTCCTCTCTTTGCTTACAACGTTCTACTCGCCTCCAGTTACGATCTGTGAGTCCCTGGTAGGTGCTTTGCCATTCTTTTGCGGCGTTCTGAAGCGTGAAGAACCAGCCAGGTGGGAGCAGGAAATGATTGACCCACAACTTCAAGGTATCACCGGAGGGCGCCATAAGCATGTTTATATCCATTGCCCCATCATTAACAACGCTCTTGTACATATTATCAATGCCTTCATTGTATGTTGGGTGCTTCAGCTTGAAATAGTTGAAGAAGTTTGCAGTGTGTTCACTGATCTCTTGCTCGTGCTTGTATACGATTGGTACCCATCCCGATGGACTTGACCGAACAGAGTTAAGTATTTTTGGAGCAGCTGCCTGCAAATTTGACTGCTGCAGTGGCTGCTTGTTCATCCGCTCGAGTTGCCCGACGATAAGCAGTTTTGTCAGATTCTTGATGTCTTCATCCCCAGCTCCACCAGCTCGCAGCTTTTGTGTTTGCTCATAGACCTGACGATCCTTCGCCCTCAGTATTGCAAGGCGCACGTCATCAGATGGCTCGTCAACCATTGCTAGTCGTTGTGAGATAGCTCTTGCCCACATTGCAATGATATTACCGTTGACCTCGTAGTGGTTTTCGAACCGTACAGGTTGACCTGGCGGCGGCGCTCACCACCAACAAGTGTAGGGATAGTTGCGGCAGTTGGTATCTGTACAGCGCCATCGATCTCGAATTCCAACGGCGTGCCCGCTGCCTGCTTGTTCAGCTGCTACAACGCCAGCGAGTCTATCCTCTTGAATAGCTGTTACAGTATGACGACGAGGAGTAGCGTCAACTATAGTTGCTGACGGTTGCAGCGGCGGTTGCTCCGCCAAAACTTCAGTAAGTACGAGGTCAAAATCGACATATACAACCTCACTGGTGCCACGATCAACCTGCTCAACGAGACGCCTAAGGCTATCCCAATCACTATCTCTTTCTCGCCGTAACCGCTTGATAGAGCGATCGCGTTTGGTCTGACGAGCTTGGTAAACAACAGCGCAAATCGCCGAGATCCTCACTCTCTTCGGCTGGAGATCTGCAACAACACCATCTACCCACTGCCACAAGCTGTCCCACCGCAGCGAGTAAAGCTTCATGCCGTACTCGCTGTCAGCAGCTTCAAGTATTGAGTGCTTCTCCATATCACCGCCTAAACAAGCTCTCCATCTAACGTTTACGACAGGCTCTAGATCCTGCGGTTCTTGCGACGATCGAGGCAGGAGTGGAGTGCCTACTTGACGCCGGTAAGCAGGCTCCTCGTCCTCGTCCTCAACACCAGCGCCCTCGCTCTCGCCAGCCTCCTCTAAGTCCTCCTCGGGCAGCGGATCGGCAAATCCATCCTCTAGAATATCCTCATCCTCACCACCAGCGAGATCGTCAGCTTGCGCAGAAGCCGCGGTTTGGGTAGCTTGCAACTCGGGCTCGAACAACAGACTTCGACGGCGCGGCGGAGCTGTTGCTGGAGGAGATGGCAGCGCCTCGCGACGGACTCTTTTGGGTGTAAGATCTATATAATCGTGTCTACCTGGAGGCGCCTTGCGCTTCTGCGAGGATGGGTTAACGCCTTGCTCAAATAGCTGCTTCGCCTTGCGCCGTCGCTTGGGAGCCATTTAGCAACTGCCTATTTGAGCTTACAACGGCCTCAACACCAAAAAAACACGTTATAGCGATAATTTGGCGTACGTGGGCAGACTCAAGAGCTTTAAGAGGGGGAGATGGTGGCTGCATTGAAATGCTGACAATTTAATATGAGGTTTGATGTTCCGGCTATCTAGCAAGCTAACCGCATCTAGGTGTTCCCAGTATTTTGAGAAAAGCCCCTATCCCTTGAAAGGCCGAGTTGTGCCATATTTTTGATACAACCAATAAAAGCGTATACACGTGCCCTCCGGTAATACTTCGGCCGGTTAGCGTGCCAAGTCTTGCAACACCAAAGTTCTGTACGCCAACAACTTATAACGTATTCCATTATCGAGTGCGCCACACCATCGAGTGAGCCAAAATCTCTTGGCACCAAACATGACTACTACTACGCGCAATGTCTCAACCAACTCAGTTAAATCAATCTCAAAACGAAGGCAGGATAGAGCTTGCTCTCCAAGCTATAAATCAAGGCCAATTTAAAAGTGTCCGACGTGCTGCTGAGGCGTTTAACGTTACCCGATCAACCCTGCAGCGAAGATACAACGGAACCCCCGCTCGAGCTAATTGCCAGCCTAATCGCCAGAAGCTCACGCGCACTGAAGAGCAGACAATCGTCCGATATATCCTCGACCTCGATTCGCGAGGATTTGCGCCCCGGCTGTGTGAGGTGGCAGACATGGCGGATAAACTGCTGGCTGTACGCGGTGGAGAGCTAGTAGGCAAGCGATGGGTTGAGAGATTTGTAACGCGTTCAGATGAGCTTAAAATGGCTTTCAACCGAGCAAAGGACCGTCAGAGGATACTCCAGGAAGACCCAGAGAAAATTGGCGCGTGGTTTAAGCTAGTTAAGGACACTAAAGCTAAGTACGGCGTTCACGACGACGACATGCACAACTTTGATGAAACTGGCTTCCAGATGGGCATTATTGGCTCTATGAAAGTTGTTACAGGCTCAGAGAGACGCGCTCGACCTGAGCTCGTTCAGCCAGGCGATCGCGAGTGGGTTACAGTTATCCAGAGCATCTGCGCTGCTGGGTACGCGACCCCGCCATCCATCGTCTACAAAGGACGCGTCCATATCTCTGCATGGTACGAGGAGGCAGATATACCGTACAATTGGAAGCTCTCAGTCTCTAAGAACGGCTGGACAAACAACGCACTTGGTCTCGAGTGGTTGAAGCACTTTGACGCGCATACAAAGGCGCGTCAAGTTGGGGGGTACAGGCTGCTCATCTTGGACGGCCATGAGAGCCATCTCAACCAGGATTTTAAAGACTACTGCCTTGAGCACAAGATTCTCACTATCTGTATGCCACCTCACTCATCGCACATCCTCCAGCCACTTGACGTGGTCTGCTTCTCGCCGTTGAAGCGCAAGTACTCCCAGCGCGTTCGAGACTTGGCACGCCGGCGCGTCTTCCACATTAACAAAGAAGGCTTTCTCCCCGCCTTTAAAGACGCGTTTTTTGACGTGTTTACAGAGGAGAACTGTCAAAAGGCCTTTGAGGCGTCAGGACTAGTCCCTATGAACACGCAGGTAGTGTTGGATCGCCTTGAAGTACGGCTGCGTACCCCGCCAGAACCTCTCCACCTAGAGACGCCGTGGCAGTCGAAGACCCCAAGCAATACTCAAGAGTTTGGATCTCAATCTAAGCTTATACGCGAGTCCTTTACTCGGTCACCTGTTACAGCGCAGGTAGGCTTCTCTCAGCTTATAAAAGGCGCTGAACTCATGCTGCACCAAAACGCTCTGCTTGTTGCCCGCAATCATGAGCTTGAAGAGCAATTAGCAGTAATAACTAAGCGGAAATCGCGCAAAAGGAAGTGGATTCAGCAAGGTGGCACATTAGAGTATGGTGTAGCGTTAGCGCAGGTAGCTGCTGAAGCGTCTGCGGCGTCTCAGCGATCTAAGAAGGCTCGTGGTGGTAGTGATCAAGAAACAGCTCAACCAGCTCTACGGCGCTGTGGAAATTGTGGCGGGACTGGGCACAACGCTCGAACGTGCAAAAAGGATATAGAAGGATCTTCTGAATCTAATGTAAGCACAACGTACGCAAGTTCTTTGTTTAATAGTGATAAAATAGATAATTCGTAACATAAGTTAGTGGTGCCAAGAGATTTTGGCTCACTCGATGGTGTGGCGCACTCGATGATGGAATACGTTATATGTGATCCAACCAATCCCTTTTCGTGAGTGGTTTGCATATGACGGCTTGCGTATTGTTTCGATCCTATTTCGTTTAGCGTGATAGTGGCGCTTTCTAAATTCGTCATGTCACAGGCCTCTGCCGTCACATCCTGTCGCCCTTTCACATGATGGGGTGAGTGGTCTCATGTTGTGAAAAGTTGGTGTATTTTCTTCTTGGTTGCACCCTAGCCTAGCTATCTACAGGAACCGCACGGCAAGCTTAGTAATGCAGATCAGCCTGGCGTGCGACACATCCTCTTGGGCCCACCAACCCACTCGCCATATAGAGTAGAGCTCCCTCTAAGATGCCCAAGTATGCCCAGTTACATTAAACGCTTGGAGGGGGGTGTATCTCTCATACCAATGCATTAAGTAATGCGAATTGGTATGTACATACAGATTAAGGACCACTGTGCCTTGCTTCTCGACTACCCATAATGATTAACCCTTTGTCCGAACCGTATTCTGTTCTAAAGGGCTGTTCCGTCCCGAGTTCGACTGTGTCGGTGGATACATTGGTGGGGCTTCTCTCTACATCACAATTGTTAGCGAGTCGATATGCAGTCCAAGTCTCTCCGCAGCTCACTATTTATATCGCATTCCAGGATTATATCCTGCGGATCATTACCTGCATCCATTGAAGTAAGGCGCTGTGTATGAGTGGAACGTATGGTGCGTAGCTTTATCACAGTGGAAGCGGCGCCGTCACTATTTCCGATAACCCTGGGCATGTGTTTCCGGAGAAAGGGTTTTCCAGCTGGAAGGCAGGCGCAAATGACGGCTACATGTGCCTCAATCGAACTATGAGCCTAGCGTTAGAAAATGATTACCACTATTAGAGGCGGAAGCCGAGACCACTCGCATTTACCTCCATACTATGGGGGGAACAACCTCCCAGCTAATATCTTTTGTGTGGACCGAATCCGCTGTTAGCTTTAATCTAACGATGCTGACGACCAAGACACTAACTCATGTGTTAGCTCCTTCTGCTTCAATACAATCTAGCTGGTCTGAAACGTACAACCCTCCTGTCATTAACACTATCATGACGCCAAACTTTTGCTTCTTGGGGAGTCGGACACCCCGTAAAATTAGAACTGGGAGGATAAGGATTGCAACATCCGTAGCAGTGTTCATAGCACCACTAAAGACTGTGATCTTTGCTACGTGAACGCATGAGCCGCCGGTGATTGTAAGATCCCAATATTTCTCCAGTGGTCGGCAGGCGTACACCCATTCAAATGATGTTATGAGGCTATACAACACAACAATTGCCATGATGATGTAGATAGTCACTCGGAGATTCCCCCAAGGTACGAATCGGATGAAAAACGCGAGTATCGAGAGCTTAGTAAGCATGATTGAGATGCCATAAAACGTTCCAGCAATCGCCCCAACCTTAAAATGTACGTCAGTGACTCTGTTCTTCGAACGCACAATGTATATACCGGCCGAGGGACTGTCCTACCTTCATAAAATTAGGACTAAAAACGGAAAATGGAACATCCCATAGGTGTCGTCCATATCCATACTGCGTGGCTGGAACGATTTAGTCAGTTCTCCGTGTCCACGTAAATGTATGAGCTACCTACTAATGGAGCTAGTTACGGAGAATGCCAAAGCGAGAAACTGAGCTCAGGGTACTTGTTCAGTAAATCATCCCGTAAATAGATTGAAGTGAGGCTAACCCATGCGACAAGTAACAGGTCTAGACACGTTAGCAAGGGTATTTTGTGAGAATCGCGGGATGGCTTACAATCGTCTACCATTACGTGGCGTGTGATAAAGAAAGCAGTATAAAATCGCAATATCGTGAATAGAGTTGAAATTATTGTACACACAATATGAACTGTGATAATAGCATGTGCTCTGGATGGTGGATTGGTAAAGTTAGGCGTTATATCAGGAGGAGAAGGTATCACACCAACGACTTCGTCTCGCTGCGAAAATATTGGAGAGTGCATTGAGCGACAAAAAGCGACTTCGTCGGTTTCCAACAATAACGAAGCGTATAAAGAAGCAGGCCCTGCGAACAGTTGAAGTTATGTTGCAGAGTTAACATAGTTCTTAGCGGGCTGATGAGGTATTGGTTGCGATTCACACCGATAATGGACATCGCATTGTTAATTGCTCTCTCCCGCTCTTGTTGAGCGAGACGTTTTGCAGCTGTCATGATGTGTTCCCCCCGACGCTATCCCCAGACGCCACACAACCCCTTTATCTGAATCAGAAGCATCACCGTACGACACATTGCAATATATCATGTGCATCAGATGTCGTGCGTTTTGAACGCCATCCAACCGGGTGGTCACACTGTCACAACTGTCCCGCGAAGCAAAAAGCATTTAGACACACGTTAGCATTCAAAAGTGGCCAATAGGACCCTAAGCCGTAAAGCTATGCCCAGGATCGCCGATGAGGCATTCCGCACTTCACCTGTAGGCCCATTCGAAAAAGTTTCTCAGTTCCGGCGCCCGTATTATTGGTGCATGTGAAAGGGTATCTTCAACGAGCTAGACAAAATTTGTCGAGAAATGGCAGGCTTCTAAGCACATTGGCACGTCAGAATCCATTGTCTGGTGAGCTTATCCACATGCAGAGACAACCTTTCGAATTTGAAGTGGAGTATTTAGAGTTTCCGGGGAACGGTGATCCGGCGCCAGGTTCCGGCGCAGGGTACCAAAAGGGCTTCGCGGAACACGAATAAGGAAACGTTTCATTGGAGGGGGGTTGGGGATTTTTACAGTGACCCCGCAAAAGTTTCCGCCGCACTAGTCGCGACGCGTTCCCTCACAACATCTCCTTCTCAACTTTCAAGTATCATAACTATGCCACCACGTCGCCAAATTTTACAAGAAATAGACCAAAATACGCGCAGAGGCCCTAATTTAACAGTCCAGCAGCGAGATCAAATTATTGGGATGCTGCATGGTGGTTCTACAGTTGCTCAAGTTGCTGACGCGTATGGCCGGAGTGAACGCGCTATACGCGACCTCAGGAAGAAATATCACCAAACAGGCACAACTGCAGATAAACCTCGCAGCGGCCGGCCACCTATACTATCGCTTCATCAAAAGAAGATCATCTATCGCAAAGCACGTGCGCAGCCAAAAATTGAGTACAAAGAGCTAGCTGAAGTGGCAGTGGTTGTGAATCCAGATGGCACCTCTTCGAAGCCGCCTAGCTCTAGCACACTATCCCGATACCTTAAAAGACAAGGCCTCACTAAATCTCCTTGTAAAAAGCGTCCTAAGCTCCATCGCGGGGATGCGTTGAGGCGCCTCAAGTTCTGCAAGGAGTACTCTCAATTCCCGTGGCATCGGCGCACGCTCAAGTTCTCTGACGAATGCTTAGTTCAGAAGGGCTCAGGGCAAAACCAAGAGTGGGTTTTTCGAAATTCACAAGAGAAATGGAAGACAATAATGCTCCAAACCTATGGCTGCGGTAAAAAGGTGTCACAAATGGTATGGGGTTCAATATGGTTGGATGAACGTGGTTGTGCCCGGAGAAGTCCTCTAGTCATAATGGAGCGTGATTTCGATGCTCCAAAGTATGGGTACTCCGCCAAAAGTTACATTAAGTCCTTGACTAAAGGGCTTCTACCATCTTGGCGTCGTTCTCAGCTTTTTATGCAGGATAACGCGCGCATACACACAGCTGCAGCGACGCGTGAGTTTCTGCGCGAGCACCACATCACCACCATCAACTGGCCAGCATACTCACCTGATCTCAACCCAATTGAGCACCTCTGGTGGTACCTAAAGAAGCGCATGTACAAATTCTATCCACAATATAACAATTACAGCCAAGCTATAGAAGAGTGGGATGGCTTTTGCAGTGCATTGAAAGAGTGCTGGCGGCGCATACCAGCTAAGCTCATCAAGCGCCTCATCTTGAGTATGCGACAACGAATTACTGCATGTAAAAAGGCACGAGGATGGCAAACAAAATATTAAACATCTATGCAACTCTTAACCCAAAAAAATAATTAATTATATAATATTTTGGCTGAGATATATGGTGTTGAAGTTTGGTGTACATGTGCTTGAGAGGGTGGCTCGTGCATGCGCGGCGGAAACTTTTGCGGGGTCACTGTAGTCAAAGTTTTTTAGGCTGTCTGTCTTAACAATATCTAGTATAGTGCTTATTATAGCCGCTAGCGCTAAACTGCAAAGGGCACAAGCAAAATTTTAGCACTCACGGACTCCACGGGCGAGCTGGCCACCTGTTCCACGACCCAACCAAAATCACAACTACTCCATGATAATACTGCTGCATACAGGATATGACAGTAAATTGTAGTAACGTGGTTCACAAGCGAGCTGGCCACCCAAGCGAGCTGGCCAACTCAAAATACACCAAAAAATCACTTTTTTAACTCTCTATAACATACTGCACGGGCGAGTGGCCCACTTGTGCCAAGCCCACACCAAAACCACCACCGCCCCAATATGCTACTGTCTACTAACGCGCAATTACCTTCAAAAGAGAGTAGGATACAGCTTGCTCTTCAGGCTTTACAACAAGACGCAACTCTTACCGTGCGACGCGCTGCAAAGATCTACAGCGCCTCTCGAACGACGCTTGACCGTCGGCGTGCTGGAACTGACTTCTCGACGCGATTGCACGCCCAACTCAATGAAGCTCCTCAAGACATAAGAAACAGTGATTATTCAGCATATACTTGACCTAGACTTGCGAGGATTTCCGCCCCGGCTTGCTGCTGTCAAGGATATGGCTGATTTACTGCTTGCTGAGCGTCACCGCGACCCTGTTGGCGTGACCTGGGCTAGCACCTTCGTCAAGCGCCAGCCACAGCTCAAAGTCAAGTTCAATCGGAAGTGCGGCTACAGGAGAGTTAAATGCCGATGTATCATGCGATAACGAAGCACGTGGACATCCGGTACCACTTTGTACGAGAGAAGGTAGAGGAGCAATTGGTTAGTATGGAATGGATCGCAGGCGAGTTGAATCCAGCGGATGGACTCACTAAGCCATTAAGCAAGACGAAGTTCGAGTCTTTTCGGCGAATGGTTGGCCTGCCTTAATGTTCTTCTCTGTAAACACCTCTAGTCTAACCTTGAAATAGATAGACAGGAAGTCTAGCTTACCGACGTGAAATGTGCCCTTGCGCGCTAGCTCTTCTATCACCCTGCCATACACGCTTGAGAGGAGAGAAGCAGCCAACATCAAGAGGCTGCAGGGGATGCGAGGTATGAGGAGGCATGCAAAGGGCGATGATTCTGCTCTGCGTGCAGTACTGGTTGAACTCAAGAGTAGCATGGCTGCTATGGCTGTCTAGTACAAGCAGGCGATAGGCTCCTTGAGCGCAAGGCGCAGTATGTCGGCCAAAGTGCTTCAGCCAGTCAAGGCCTAGCTCATGATTTGTCCAGCTATTGTCGCTGACTGCGAGTACTGAGCCTGCCGAGCCTGCAGGTAGGCTACTGTACGAGGAGGACTGGTGGTACTTGCCAGGCAGGGTGATGAAGGGAGGAAGCACCCTGCCAGTCGCGCTGATAGACTCAATTGTCGTGACCCGGTCGCGATTTCCTGATTGAATCACCTTTAAAATTGAAAAAGGGTGTAATGTGACAGGCCAGCCGATGGTATAGGGCGGAACTTGCCAAAGCGAGGAAGATTCCAAGCGCGAAATGCCTCCCTTGCATCATAACGCCACAGGGAACAAAGTTTATCATTGCCACACCACATAGCCGCGCAAGGTTCGCAGTTCCCATGACGCGTTCCTGCAATGCTCTCTGTGGGAAACGGAATCGTAAACGCCACCCGGAATCCCCAGACGCCACAGCACCCTTTTTAGCGAAACGGAAGCATCCCGTATGACACTTTGCGAATTCAAGTGCACATGTGTGCGCCGGTTGTTCGCTTCACACTGTCCAAGCCTTCAGCCGCGGTCTGTATGCTTCATAATAACTGCCACAATCGTTCCGCGAAGCAGAAGCATTTTAGCTTCTGCTAGCATTCGGACGAGCCAATGAGGGCTTGACCCAAAGGCCAAGATTTCAGAATCGCCGATGAAATGCTCTGCCTTCAGCTGTTATTGCTGGATCCTCACATAAGGTTCTCTGTCTATCGTATGGGAACCTTGGCGTGTTGAGGTTTGAGATCGCATTTTGGTGGGGTGGCGCACGGGACTGCAACTCAATAAAAACGAGCTCCTTGGGGCCTGAGATTATGTGTCCTTGATTGGCTCTACAGTTTGGCAAGACTTGGGGCGGAAATTTTCGAGCCTTTTCCAGGGATGCGGCATTTTGTGGTTAGACTTTCTCCCAAAGCGCCAGAGCCAGAGGTTAGCCAGGGAGGAGCCCTGCTGATCGTATTCTGCAGCCCAGTGCTCCGGTACTGGATCACCGTTCGCCGCAAACACATGCACCTCCAATTTAAGCTGTAAGTTAAACATTAATTAAATCTCCGCCCTTTCAACAATATTTTGGCCTCCTGGCGGAAAATAGACTGCAGACGTTCGAAAGAATTCTATGCCAAACTTCTGCAGATAACCTTTTAGTTCGTTTGCATTATTCTACTCATACTCTGGAATTCTGAACGCCTGGAGGCATTTAGGTCGGGTGGTGACATGCAGCATCTCTGCAGCGCTATGCTAACAGGGAGAGTCTGACCCGCTCGTGCGACGCCCCTTGTTCAGCGACAAGAGTGTCCCAAGCGCCTAGCCCCGGAGCTTTCTTTTGCTTGACGCCACCGATGAGGGGTTTTCGACAGTTCGTCGAAAGACGACATGGAACGGTCGGCTGAGGGTTTCGATGTTCCCCATGCATGACATCTTCGACCCACATGCCAAGAGCTAGAATCTCCGAACGCCGTACATTACTTGAAGCCGAACCCTGCAGAAACTCGCGCACCACCTCGCTCCACTTCCCCGGAATCTTGCCCCAAAGCAATGTGCAAGGATAAATGACAACGGGTCTGACTGAGAATCTATACCTTGTACCCTCTTACATGGCCTAGCTCGGTCTCATGCGTCTAGATGTGCATACTCTGAGTCGTTAGCGACATAATAAACCGCTCACTGCAAAGTTATTTGTCAAGATGGGCGATGAAGGGGGAATTGATTCGGACCACCCACTTTTCGGTTTGGACCTCCTTGCCAAGGCGGGAGCAATAATGGCTTTAACGCTCGTCGGGCATTACAAGTATAATAATGCCGCTTAACCCGATCCGG
Source organism: Pseudopyrenochaeta lycopersici (assembly GCA_003313425.1). Lineage (NCBI taxonomy): Eukaryota > Fungi > Ascomycota > Dothideomycetes > Pleosporales > Pseudopyrenochaetaceae > Pseudopyrenochaeta > Pseudopyrenochaeta lycopersici. Next base: position 48,571 of record NHZP01000086.1, read on the forward strand.
CTACGCTTTCAAGAACGCGTTTCCAGCGCGTAACTTCGCGGTCCCTGACTTTGCAACACAGTACTCCATCCTAGTCAGCGCACGCACGCGTATGACCCAATACCGGTGCCCCTAAAGCCGCCTCCAGAAGGCCTATGCGACTCAAAAGAAGATCTCGTTAGGCAATGTAAAGACCATGCAATGCAAGCTGGATATGCCATGTCAATTCTGAAGTCGAATACCCGCAATAAGACCATTGTAATCGCATGCGTCTGTTACGACCAGCCAGCAAACAAGTGGAAGCTTACCGAAGAAACTCGCCAACGTCCGAACCGATCGTCCAAGAAAACTGGCTGTCGGATGTGCTGTGTTGGTGTCAGATAAGAGGCATAAAAACTGAAGTATACGAATACTGCATCGTGGACGGTATCACCTATGTATCATCGATGTATCAGGTCTGTGTTTAAAAAGGAGAGAAAACAGAACCAACGAAAATACAATCAATTCTGATCCACGATCATGACCAAAAAGATTCATTAAATTCTGACAGTTGGAAAGGAAGAGCCAGATGGGAAGTGGCGACTGACGATAAGAGAAGGGCAACACAATCATAATCCCGCACCAACTGGAACATACGCGGCTCACAGGAAAAGGGCAATCCCCGTTAAGGAAAGAATTACTCAAGACCTATGGGCCGGCTGTGCCGTGCGGCAGACACAAGCGCAATTGCAACAGCAATTCCCAGGGGTCCTCATCACCAAACGTGATATCTTCAACGAGCGGGTCCAAGCAAAGATAAAGGCTCTGCAAGGGAGATCCATAGTGGAGGCTCTATTCCATGAGCTTGAGGCCGGTGGTTATTACTACGCTTACGAGACATTTCCGGAAGGCACGGAGAAAGCAGGAACTCTTAGCAACCTGCTCATGATACATCCATGATCCCTGAATATCTACAAGGAAAACTTCGACGTTCTTATCCTTGACTGTACATATAAGACTAATCGATATAATTACCCGCTACTTGACATCGTCGGCTGCACCGGAATGGATACCACGTTCAATCTCGGGGTGTGTTTCCAACACAATGAGGTATGTCTATATATGAAAGTAGGCGGGTTGGTGGCTAATTCCAAATTCGACAGGTTCAGGAGGATTACGAATGGGCGCTTGAGAGGCTCAAGTCGATCTTTCGCCTGAACAACATTAGAGATCCAAGTGTATTCGTTACTGATCGTGACCTCGCATTGCTACGCGCGCTTGAACACACATTTCCCTCCGTCCCTACCTTACTCTGCCATTGGCATATCAACAAGAACGTCCTTACAAAAGCAAGGGTATACATGCCAAAGGTTGTCGACCCGGAGAAGTCCACAGAGTCAAATATTGTGATGAAAGACTCCGAGGGCTGTTCTACATTCATGGCAGCTTGGTATAGCGTGGTAGAGTCAGAGACAGACGATATGCTTAAGGAACGGCTTGAGCTGCTTCGCAGCAAGCACCGGGCTGTCGCTGAGTACTGTGAGTACGAGTGGCTCGATCTGTATAAGGAGAAGGTTGTGCGGGCCTACACCAATAAGGTCCTGCATTTCGGTACGATCACGACCTCAAAGGCGGAGGGGTGCCATGCGAAGATTAAGCGATACCTTCAGACGTCTCGAAATGATCTGTTTTGCTTCTTTCGATTGATGCAGAGTCTGTGGGATAGCGAGCACACCGAGTATGAAAACGCAAAGGGCCAAGGCATCATAAGTAGAGCTTTCAATGCTAGAAATGCTATCTACGATACCGTTGCCTATAAAGTACACAAATATGCGCTCGGCCAATGCCAAAAACTCGTTGCTGGGAAAAAGCCGTGTAGCCCATGCAAAGGTATTTATACAAATGTGTATGGCATGCCCTGCAAACACACTATTCTTGGACGAATGGCGACAGGAACCCTGTTGGAAGTCACGGACTTTCACCCTCACTGGTGGCTTGACCGTACAGCGGTGTCTGAGGAGGTCCCGCCTCGGCCACGGTAACCCATACCAATACCCCAACGGCGCCAGAGAGGAGGGTTCCGGGGCCGGGGTTCGTGCGGTAGCGGTCCGTGGGGCACAAGGCGAGAGCCGTCTTCATTTGAACTTCAAGATACGTCCCAATCTCGACGATGGGTATGGTTAGAAGGCAAGCATTACAGACGAACTGGGCCCTCGCTACAAACTCCTTTGCTTGATCAAAATGAACAGGCACCTACTCCTGCACGAACGACCAAAAAATCCAGCGAGGAGCTTGAACGAGAGATTGTACAACGGTCTGAGATACTGCAGCTTGCACGACGCAAAATTGATGAAGCCAATTCATGTTTGCAGGACGCTTCGAGTGCGAGGCAGGCGTTGCCAACCATAGACGAGTTAGACAATTCGATATACGTTGCGCATAGTGATTCGGTGTCGGACGACTCCGCTCTCGAAGCTGACGATGGGGAAGGTGTTGGGCAAAGAATATCAGAACATCGCCATTCCCCTTTATACCACACTAGATCCACACCCTATGGTGGACTGTGGTGCTCTTTTCATAACCTCTTCGGATCGCAGCAGTAGACCATCCACTCCACACGTATCCGAGGACATCTACGAGAGTGTACGGTCGATTGAAAGAAGTATAAGCATTGCAGACGGCTCTGCCAATGTGCTAGAAGGACAGGAGGCGAACCCAGGCAGCTCGCGCCCGCAAACGCCCATCGCACAAAAGGACGATACCCGTTTGGAAGCTATTGAGTTTGCTAGGTTTATCAAGTCCAAAGGGAAAGCCCGTCCTCTGTTCGAACTGGAATTTGGTGATCTGCTGCGGTCCCGGAAACGTGCACCGGAGCCTACAACCCTGCTGCGTTCTTATACTACGAAAGCGCCTTCAGCGCAACGCACAGCTAGCGAACCGCAAAGAGTACGACAGGAGCCAATCCTAGCTTGTCTTTGTTCTAAGAAATGCGATGGACGATGTGGGTGCCGGAAAGCTTCAAGACCCTGTCAACCTAACTGCCACTCCATGGGTCTTCGTGACTCCATCGTTGATATTGGAAATGCGACTTGTTGTGGGAATATCCGGTTGACATCAGATGGTAAGGAGCTCTGGCCTCCTGGTTGGACGATTACCAAGACATTTGTTGGTGCGGATGAGATTAAAGACAAGGAACTGGATGTGGAGAGGCTATGGGATATATACGTGCTAGATCAAAGTCCAGTAGTCCATTTGATCGAGGAAGCGGGCGGTATCGGCTCCTTTCTTGTGCAAGAAGGCTACGGGAGTGAATTTGGCCTCTTAAAACGCGCCAGGACGGCCACACTCGAGGCCCAGAAATCTCGCGATGAAGCCGAGAGATCTCAGATTCGTGGTAGTGAAAAGTACTAATCTTACATCCACCGGGCACGTGAACAGGCGTCATTGGTGGTCCGAATATCGTGGCTTAGTCATGAGTGCAAGACGAATTAATCCTAAGCGAACGTAATTTACCGCGCACTACATTTCCCGCTTAGTGAGTGGGTGGCCGGATTCACCCTAGCTTTGGGTGGTCCAAAACGAAAAGTGGGTGGTCCGAATCAATTCCCGCGATGAAGGCAGTGGTCATGTGACCTTGTCTACATGACTAATTAGCGTCATTACTTAGTTACCTAAAGCTACTTTACGCGTCCATCTTACGCGGAACCTGCATAATCTCTAACCTAAGATTAATAAACAGTCGAACTCTTGGTTAATAAGAACGAGTTTCAAAACCCGGATGGAAAGACAGACATCTCCGCCAGAATACAACGTCTTCCTGCAAGAGCATCCACCTGACCCGCCAGATCAGACGCCGACGCGTCGAGACGCGTCGACCGATGAACCCCGAACCAACATCACCGACAATAGCCAAACAGCTCGTCCACAACGCAGATCTCAACCCGTCACCTTCTTTGATGGAACAACATGGGGAGGAGCAACAGCCGACCCCGTCGTTCCCAGCTCAAACGCAAGCACATGTCCAATCCAGTCCGATCGACCGACGAACGCGACCCCGAGCAATACAAACCGTGTAACCAGACTGCGAGCGAGGCAGAGAAGGTCACCCGAGCCGTCACACACTAGATGGGAAGAGGTGACTTGGCTTATCGCGAGCCTCCGGGACACCATCATGAGGCAAGAAGTGAAGATGGAGGAGATTAGAACCAATCAGGTCGCGCTAGAAAAGCAGAACGAAACGCTGCGAGTCCAGAATGCCATACTGGGTACGAAGGTCGAGGAGCTAATAAGCTAGAACAACGTGCAGAATGACTAGAATGCAACATTGCGAGAAGAAATTACCGCTCTTAGAAGTGAGTTGCAAATGCTTAGAGCAAATCGCTCATCATGGGCTGCAGTAGCAGCTCGTGGAATAACACCAAACAGATCTCCAACGGCGACTCCTAGTCCGACCCAACCATCAGACCAGCAAAAGCTCCCGGGAATCACCCTCGACCTCTCCGGGCTAGTCAACACGCAACTTCAGGTTGCCAACGTTAAAGAAATCAGAGACCGAGTGAGGCAAGCCTTCAACAGCCACGCCAATACTAAAGACATTAACTGGATCGGAATTGCGAAAACGGTAACAGACCCATACAAAGTCAGGATATGTTTGAGAACCCACGAGGAAGCCGCCAAAGCTAAGAAGCATGACGAATGGGTCCAGTCCCACTTCCGCGGAGCCCGGATACAGGGTGAACAATGGTACCCGGTCAAGGTAGATAGGGTTAGTAAGAACAGTATCTGTGATGACTCGCGGATAAACTTCCGCGATGATGCCTGTGCAAAATTAGGCGCCGAGAACGGAGTGTCCATCAAGAAGATACGCTTCATGGGCCGTCCGAACCCGGACAAACTCCACTGCTCCATCGCCCTCTACCTCAGCAGCAAGCAGGAAGCGGACGAACTCATACACCGCAAGTATCTAGAGGTCGATGGGGAAGTAGCATACACCAAAAAGTATGAACAAGTTGCCAAACCCCGACGCTGTTTCAAATGCCAGAAATTTGGCAACCATGAAGCGCGGAGGTGCCCAGCCAGGGAGCCAACATGCGGGCTATGTGCCAGAGCTGGCCATGTGGAAAGTGACTGCGCCTCCGAAACCCCAAAATGCGCCAACTGCGCCGGCCCACACAAAGCCAGTGATAGAGGCTGCCCTGAATACAAGAGACTGCTGGATGAAGCGAACCCTCCCCGACATGTCTAGAAAGTTCAAAGTACTTCAAGCAAACGTAAGGAAAATGAGCGAAGCGCAACACAGCATCATGAACGATCACGACCTCGAAGGCTTCAGCCTACTTCTCATTTCAGAACCATACTTGTTCCATAACCAAGACGGAGAATACAAGACGGCCCCTCAATCCCACCCATACTGGATACCATTCCTTCCAGAGCACTCTGAAGGGAACCCACGACCTAGAGCCATGCTCTGGGTACACAAAAACATCACTGCACGACCGGTATCAACCGGATCCACCGACATAGCGGCACTTCTAATCGAGTTGGAGACTGGACCCCTACTCGCTATTTCAGTCTATGTCCCGATTAAATCGGACCCGGAGGACGACGAACTAAACAGCAGGCTCGACATAATTCGGACGACGATCGAGACCGTCCGCCGCAACCACGGTAGACGGGTCGAACTGCTAATCGCTGGGGACTTTAACAGGCACGACCAGCTCTGGGGTGGTGATGCGGTGGCAACTTCCCACCGCCAAGGAGAAGGTGAACCCATCATCCAACTCATGTCCGAATTTGATCTTCAATGTCCACTCCCTAGGGGAACCGAAACATGGCTCTCCTACAGTGGAGAGCACAATTCAACAATTGACTTGATCCTCGTGACCCAGGAACTCGCGTCAGAAGTACAGGGGTGCACGACGGACATGACGGCACATGGTTCCGACCACTTAGCCATCCGCACGGAATTCTCCATTGATCTTGTACACAGGAGAGGACCACCAAGGAAGCTCTGGAAGAAAGCACGATGGGACTTAATAAGGAAAGGAGTCACTGAAGCGCTAAAGCTTCGCCCACAGCCACAAAACCCCAGTGACGTCGACGAATACTGCCAGTTCATCACTGAATGCGTGGGGCCAACAATCGAGAAACACGTCCCAGTAGCCAGGCCATCACAATATACGAAGAGATGGTGGACGGAAGACTTGACGGAGCTTAGGAAAAGCTACACCTACTGGCGTAATAGGGCAAGAGCAGCACGGAGAGCGAACATGGTTGACCCACACCTGCAACACATGACAGAAACCTATCGGAAGAGATACCACGACGCCATCAGAAATCAAAGGAAGACTCACTGGCAGGACTTTGTTGCTGAATCTCGGAACATCTGGGACATAGCCCGTTACTTGGATCCATCACATAGCACTGCCTTTGCAAGGATACCATCTCTTAGGACAGACGTTGGGCTCAGCACATCTAACAGTGACATCGCAAGATGTTTACTAGGAGAGTTCTTCAAACCTCCAGCGGATATCGTGGAGGACCAGGAGGAAGAGGGATCCGGCGAGACCCTGCCAATGGAACCACTGTCGGAAACCGAAGTGCACAGGGCAATATTCGCGTCCAGTCCATACAAGGCACCAGGACCTGACGACTTTCCAGCCATTGTGTGGCAACAACTGTGGCCAGTCCTCAAACACCACATAGTAGCGTTGTTCAGAGTATCCCTCGAGACCGCGACACTCCCTAGGACATGGAAGATTGCGAAGATTGTGCCTCTGCGGAAGCCAAACAAATCGGACTATACGGTAGCAAAGGCATACCGACCCATCTCCCTCCTCGCTACCTTGGGGAAGAACCTAGAAGCAGTGGTAGCAGAAAGATTGTCGTTCCTAGCGGAGACGCATCGTCTGCTTCCGAAGAGCCATTTTGGGGCAAGAAAAGGAAGATCGACAGCTCAAGCCTTGACTATTCTCCAAGAAAGCGTCTTCCAAGCCTGGAGAGACAGAAGAGTTCTGAGCTTAGTTAGTTTCGATGTAAAGGGCGCTTACAATGGCGTTGATGTTACTGTGCTTGCTAGAAGACTACAGGACAGGAGAATCCCTGGCCGATTAGTGGACTGGATCGTCAACTTCTGCAGCCAACGAAAAGCGTCAGTGGTAGTGAATGGCGATACTACGGAGATAATGGACCTACCGCAGGCAGGGCTACCCCAGGGATCCCCGCTATCTCCCATCTTGTTCCTTTACTTCAATGCGGGCTTGGTCTCATCCAAGATAAACCGCAATAAAGGGGCAATAGCTTTTGTAGACGACTACACTGCTTGGGTCACTGGGGCGTCAGCAGAGGAAAACACCTCTCTGCTACAAGAAACAGTAGTAGCAAAAGCAGAGCAATGGGCGCGGAAGAGCGGTGCCTCATTTGAAGCTGATAAAACGGCCTTCATCCACTTCACACGCAGGAACAATGCAACATCAAACCGGCCGATCGTCGTCAATGGAGAAGCAATCCATCCACAATCGGAGGTCAAAATCCTTGGGGTGGTCTTCGATCAGAAACTTCGGTTTCACCAACATGCGGCCAGAGCCACCAAGAGAGGCGTGAGGGCAGCACTAGCTCTGAAGCGCATGAAAGGGATGACGGTAGGAGCAGCTAGGCAACTGTTCACCGCAACAGTGACACCCACGGTCGACTATGCGTCCCCGATATGGTCTATGAGTCTGACAAGTCGGACCATCAGGATGCTAAACCAGATCCAGCGGATTGGAACGCAAGCGATAATAGGAGCCTTTCGTACCGTGGCGCTAACCAGGGCCGAAGTGGAAGCGGATATCGAACAACTCGAGACGCGCCTGTGCAGACAGAAATACAACTTCTACGTCAAGTGCCACACCCTCCCGGCAAATCATCCGTGGTGGAAGATACGCAAGGGTATAGACACGAAGAACAAGCGCTTTCCTTCACCGCTCCAGCAAGTGGCAGCGAAACTGGAGTCAGTTAATCTTATTGGGCTGGAGAGGATTGATCCGTTCTGCATACCCCCGTGGCAACAAGGATTAAAAGCCAACATCCTTAGTAGAGAAGAAGCAAAGAAGTGGGCAGACGAATCTGAAGATTTAAAAATCTTTGTGGATGCCTCATACCGAGGGAACAACGCGGGAGTCGGCGTCTACCATTCGGCCAGAAGACGGGACAATACAGTTGCAGAACACGGTGAGGCTATCAGAGTCGGGCAAAACGACGGATACACAGCGAGCCACGTCGAGCTCATAGCAATTCAAGCCGCACTCGAACTCATCTCAGCCATTTGGTCTCCCGACACGATTGCCCGATTCAGAGACAGGGCCAGAGATCTCACCTATGTGATAGTAAGCGACAGTCAGACAGCCATTAGAGCAGTGGAGCGACCTTCTCGCCAGAGTGGTCAAGCCGTGATTCGGCTGATCGTGAACACCGTACTAGACTTAAGAAGACGAGGAGGGCCAGATGTTCGTGTCCAATGGGTCCCCGCACACGCGAAAATCACAGGAAGTGAGAAAGCAGACGACCTAGCAAAGAAAGCGACAAGTGAAGACCTGCCGCCGATCTCCGGACTCACACTACCGTCGGCGCTGAAAAGGATTCACGCCCTCTTACCAAGGACAAAACTGGATAAGCCGGTACCCCTAGACGCAGCACTACCTGGGCCGACACACGCGAATCATGTACGACAACCTCACATATAAGAAAGCAGCGATACTGTGCCAACTACGCACTGGAAAGAGTCGGCTCAAGAGTTACCTTGCGAAAATACGCGCCACGAATTCAGACTTATGCAAGTGTGAAAGACAGACCCCAGAAACTGTTCGCCATTTCCTCTTCGAATGTTCACGATGGGACGAGCTCCGTCCGGCACTACGGAAAGTCGCAGGTAACAGGTGGGGCGACCTGTCCTTCTTCTTGGGAGGACGGTCGGAACAACGGCTACCCTCGGGCGAACCACTGGATGGAAAGGCGGAGTCTTGGAAACCTAACCTCAATGTGCTCAACAGGACTGTCGAGTTTGTTATTGCCACTGGACACCTAGGGTGAACGCGATACTGTAGGACCCTCCTGGCCACAGGTTATATCCTCGCGGACTCGAAGTTGGCCAGCCGGTAATGAGAAGGTCGACGGTCGGGAAACGGCTCTCGGATACGAAGGACCGTGGGGACAAGAGTAAGGCAGGTCCTGGACGGTATAACTACAAGGAGTAGAGAGGTCAGAGTCGAGAGGGACGAAGCTGCTTTGGGCTTGGAATGAAGCGTGGGCGTACCGAGGTCTAAGCGATTAGGTCAGATGGGATAGTCAGCCTATGGGCCTTCTGGGCACCCTGTGGCGTAAGAATCAATCAATCAATCAGTGCGATCTTCTCGTGGGGTCTCTTATTTGACAAGAATACATTTACATAGAATTTTGCCCCTTGTTTGTATCTTCAAAAGGTTTCGCACCCATGTGTTTCCATGCAGATGCGGACTGGATGGACATATCCTTTCCCTTGGACTGGAAGAGTAACTCCGTCTCATTGTCTGAGACATACACTACTGATTTGTTCTATGCAACATTTAGGATACTATTATTATGTGTTATGTAGTGGGGTTACTTACTGAACCCAGCGTAAGAAGAATACCCCCCTCTGGAGAGGTGTATCTGTATTGGCGCTGGGGTTGCTGGCCCTTAAGAGCAAGTAGAATATTATCCGTTGCAACTGCAGCTTGACTCATAGCAGTTCGTGTATTGGCCCTCAGTGTGTCTGTCTCCGCCACATCGCCAGCTGCATATATATTAGGCAGAGATTCATCTGCAAGCTGCATTGTAGGCCCAACTCGGATGTGGCCAGATCCTGCAATTGAGGACGGGGATAGATCTGCCAGAATACCAGACGCAGGTTTCTGTCCAATACAGTTGATCTGGTAAAAGGATTAGCATTTCGATAATCTGGGCAATCTCTCTAGTCTTACCAAATAATCACACGATAGCACCCTTCCTGAACTAAGCGTTACAATGCCCTTATCTTTATCTTCTTCGTTCACTCTCTCTGCTAGAAAAACCTCCACGCCCAACTCCTCTATCGTTTTCAGAGCGCAATCCCTTAACTCCTTTCCAAACTTATTCAATACGTCTTGTCTTGAATGCACCAGCATAACGTTCTTGCCAGGCCACACACTTTTAAGGTCTGTCGCCATCTCCACACCCACTGCTCCCCCTCCCATTATTACGACATTCTCTGCACCCTTAATCTTCTCACTCACACCCTTCAACACAGCTATCCCCTCCTCTTTTCCATCGACGCCCAATCTACTCGGCGGGTTTACATCCGACCCTGTCGCTAATACCAAATAATCGTACCGCACTTCCTCCCCACCCCTTAGTACGACAGTCTCCCTGTTCACCCTTATCACCGCATCACGCTTCCACATAACAGTGCCAGGAGGTGCGCGACGCAGGTGCGGGCCGTATGGTATAAACGCCTTGTGCTCATGGCCCTTTTCAACAGAGAATCTTGGAAATGCCCAGGTAAAGTGGAGGTGGGAGTGCGGCTCGATCACCACCACTCGGTGCGTTGGCGGGAGGGAGGTGGAAAGAAGGTATGCAGCGTGGTAGCCAGCAAAGGACGCGCCAACGATAACGACATTGCGGATCGAAGAGGAGTCAGAGAGAGGCTTGTAGAAGAGAACGTGGAGGCGAGCGGAGAGGGCGCGGGAGATGTTGTCGAGGAGGAAAGAGAAGGTGTAGATAACAATCCTAATGAATAAGCGACTTTTACTCAGCATGGAAGACATGGTGAAGGCAAGATAAGTAATACGTCTTGGACTTCGCTTCCTAGGTTGGCTGACGGAACAGCAAATTACTAGAAGGAAACTGCCTAGATAAAGAGATAAACAAGATGAGAAGGCTGTTACTGTATATACCAGGGTGATATCAGAACTTAAGGACTAGGAAGCAAGTATGAGAGCGCCGACGCCGCTCCATGTTTTTGGGGTTCAGTGTCTGGACTCGTATTTCTTATCCTATCTCTGGGCAAAAGAGCTTATGAGACAAGACTTCAGTTGCTGCTCTAAACTTGCTATCCTAGGCGAAATTGGGCTGTATAATCTCTTCTCTTTTAATTGAATAAAACTTCTGCTCATTATACGCGAACTGTGTGGGCTATATTTAATCTAGGACTTATAATCTTATTGGCGCGAATGCTGGTACGCTGCCAAACGTACCATGGTGGTAGTTCATTCTAGCCCACTATTTTAATTAGCCGTTTCACGAATAAGGGATCTACCTAGGTGTAGGAGAGAGTTTGCACCGACTAACACCGACTCCGCTTCCGCCTACCACTGACTCTGCCTATCACCGACTATCGCCGACTCCGAGTTCGGTCTGCGATTCTTCCTGATACCCACTAACCACGGAACCCGGCTTCAAACCTTCCCGGCAAAAATTTGGGTGAACCGGGCACTCTTGTGCCATAATTAACAGCATATCCTTTCCTTTAAGGGCAAGCGCCCCACTTCTGCTGTACGGCGTTAGTAGGCGTTAGTTAAAGGAGCCGAGTGGGAGATGCGTCATCTTAGAGCAATGACTAGACTTTCATTTATTTATCACTTATATCTATAGAGAGACTTGCGTGGCATTATGATGTCTAAACGCTTTAGGTTATTATGAGCGTGTTAGCAATGCAAGGATTGATAGTTAATCGGACTTTGCGTGGATTACTCCTAGGCACGCAACTGCTGGGGTAGACAGCCGTAAAAGCACATAATGAAGAAGATAATAAAACTTAAACAATAGGGCCTAGGGATGGTTTTATGTCAAGTTACATAACACTGCCAGACCTACTTGGCACATCCAGGATGCTCCTTATCCGTCCCACCGCCTCGTTCTGCCAGCGCCTAATGAGCATCTCCAGCCGTCACTACCAAGGACACTATATGGTTTGGACACACTCAGATGAGAGAGGATGGAATATAAAGAGACAGGTGAGTCCACCAATTTATATTTTAGCCCCTCTCCCAAGTCCAGCAACTAAATCTCAAGCTAACTATTATGGAGACTATTACTCAGCTCTCTACCCACCTGCTTTCTACCTCTGTTGTGTTGGCCATCTATGCAGCGGCCGTCTTATTCTTAGTTAACTTGTTGCCCAGTGCAGAAAAGCCTTTCAAAGGCTTGGAGCTAGCGCTGTGCCCAAAGGATGGCATGTCTCCTAGCGATGCTGAGAGGCCTAGGGAGTAAGAGGCCCCTATATCCTTGAGGCTCGCATCCAGAAGGTATGCTTCCTAAAAACGCCCCTGTGCCCCGTATTTTCTTTACTGTGTGCAGCGGCCAGAGAACCGTTTGGCTGAAGCAAACACTTCTAGTTTGGCCGCAAAGCGTTTCAGGTCTACAGCGAATCTGGCCCCCTTATTGTGCTACCTTCGTCCCAGTATTTTGGCGAGATCAAATCAGACTCACGTTTTGACACGTACCATGCCAACCGCAAGGTCTTCATGATTGACTTTCCTGGCTTTGAGGGCCTGCATGCGGTGACCCAGGATAAGCTGCTAGGCGAAGTGATCAGGTCGAACCTGAAGTCTGGACTGGGTGCGTAGCCCATCGTTTCTTGCCCTTAGTAAACTAATACCACTCGCGTTGAATTGTTCTAATTTGCACCAATAGCACACCTAAATGAAGACCTTGTGGAGGAGGTCGATCATGCCGCCGAGGCAATCCTCGGCCATCCGTCCGATTGGACGAGCGTTGGGATGCTCTACCCATGTTACCATATAGTTGCCCGTGTCTCGTCACGCCTCTTTCTTGGGCTCCCTACGTGCCGTGACCCGCGCTGGCTAGATATTGCGGTACAGGTACACGGTGAAGCTGTTTGAGGGAACACGTACACTACGCTTCTGAGCTGCGGGCGCTGGCACACTGGTTCCTGCCACAGTGCCGCAAGCTACGTGCATCAGTGCGGCGGGCGCCAATAATTTGCATCAGCAAACCCTGAGACCTAGCCAATCGTCTTAGGAAAAGATGCTGCTATATGGTTCACTGGGTTTCAAGTCACATTCAGGTTAGTCAGCTCTAGAAGGTTGTATTCAAACAAGAGAACGTACCGCAGCATAGTCTGTACACATCGATACACCATTGTGACATAAGGCTGGCGAGATTTGTCCCCCCGGTTTTGGGATTTGTCCCCCGCGCTAACCACATATACACTGGCGTGGAAATAAATTACACCATATCAGACGCAACGACACTCTGATGTCTTATGTGACATTGTGACTGTCGCACTGGATTTGCTGCCGGGTCACCCGGTGGAATCTCATCACTTGACCAAGAGGCAGACTCACGGACAGAAATTGCAAGAAAATAGATGAATTTGCAGCCAAAGGCAAGCAGCGTCAAGCCCCAAATCATACTTCTCCGTAGGTCATACACAATCACAATAATTCACATCAACTTTGTGACTCAATTTCTCTCTCATTTTCGCTGCTCAGTTAACCCTACCGCAGTGCGACATATTCCCACCTTCCCCTCCTTACGGGGTGTTGGATTTGCTATTTTCAAACCCCCAATAGGCGGCCGAGCGTCTGTTGGCTTAGGCTTCGCATAGGTGGCATTCAATCGAAAGCCCTCCTTAGGGGTTGTTGAATTTGTTATTTTCACAACCCCCATTAGCTTATCCTCTACTGACGCCGCTCTCTCTTGCGTGGGCTGAGTTCTCTCCAAGCCTCTGAAGCCGTCAATGCCGCAGCACGCTTGGGACCTTGTCTAGCCACGTCCTGAGACTCAGGAGAATTCTGAGCTTCGACTTGCGCAAATCTCTCTGCGTAGAAAACTTCCATATCTCCAAAGTGATAATTCCATGCCATAGTTGGAGTGCAGGAAGCAAACAGTCCTCGTGTAGCGAGAGCCATGTTCCGTGCTTCAACTAATTAGGGTCGTTTTCCTGTCCTGTCTCGGCCCAAAAGTTGGCCTACCACACTGGCATTTATAAGCGGACTAGGTACATTTATAAGCAGACTACCTACGGACTCTACACGAGAGCTTGGACGGACAGCTTGAAATATAAATCAACGCTTGACGCCCAGAAAAGATAGACTAGCCAGCACGAATCCTGTCCTACAATTCATTTTCATCTCCAATTTATTGAGAAAAGTCATGGCTCCCAAATCTATCCTCTTTTTCGGCGCTACTGGCTACGTTGGTGGCTCATTTCTCTCTCAGCTCCACGATAAATATGGTCAATCACTTCAACAGCATTATAGGGTTACATTGGCGAGTCGCAACATCGAGAAAGCCAACAAGATCAAGAGTATTATACCTGGACTAGAGATGGTTCCATTGGATCTCAAAAATACGCAAGCCGTTGAGCATGAGGCTGCACGACATGAGATTATCATCTATCTAGTAAGACTCTGCAGCACCTGCCGAGCTAGGCATTACAATTCTGCTAACCTTAAGAACACAATCAGGCCGACAGCGATGCGCTTGACGCTACGCAGGCTATATTGAAAGGGATGAAGCTTAGAAAAGAACAGACAGGAGTAGCATCGGTCCTGTATCACACTGTGTGTAGCGGTAACTGCCTCTTATCCGCGGGAAATAACGCTAATATCAACAGTCTGGTGCTCGTAAGCCAAATTCATTTTCCTAATAGACCATGATGAATAACATATCAGTTTTCCTCTGTGACTTTGTCAAGGGCCATGCCACGGAAACGACATTCTCGGACCTGGAATCGGATAGGATTAATGCTATCCCACTCGATAAGCCTCGTGAGTACGACACTGCATCGTAATGATCTATGAACTAAAAAGTCATTGAAGACAGATTGATTGATGATGCGATCGTGAGAGCCGACGAAGCTGGCCATGTCCGAGCTCACATTATCGTCCCCGCTGCCATTTACGGCACGCCTACTGGTATTGTGCATGAGCACGGACTTGCTAATCCCTTGTCGGCACCTGTTCAGAGCTTGGTCCATATCGCGGTGCAGCGCAAAGCTGTGGGCCAAATTGGACCAGGAGAGAACTGGCTGCCAGTTGGACACGTCGATGATGGTGAGTGCGACTCTATTGTCTGTATCAAATTCCGTGATCTAATCTCGGTAGTCGCATCCTTGGTCTTAATGCTTCTCGAAGGGACCGGCCTCAGCCACGGAAAGAAGGGATGGTACTTCGCCATACACGGCTCTGTGCAAGTGAAGGGTCCGTTGAAAGCGATGGCTATGTCGCTACACTCAATGGGTCTTAGCGAATTCGATTCCCCGACTCCGTTCACTGAAGGTGAATTGGACCGTTTCCCAGTAAGTCAACCTGCACCAGTACCTAATGGCCAGGAGCACCCTAATATCTGCATCGAAGCGGCGACTTTGGAGCACTAACGGGGGTGTAGGTCCGTTACTGGGGGTGGAGTGTGATTTGCCACAGCGACAAGTCAAGGGCTGCTGGCTGGAAACCGCTTCATGGGGAAGATGAATTTGAGCAATTTGTGGCTGATGAGACGAAAAGACTTGCACGAATGCCGTTGGAGAGCTATGGGGTTAGCAATGAAAATCTCGTCGAGGGAATGAATAAACAGTAGGATGTTTGGAAGGACTCTGAGATCGGCTAGTAGAACTGTTAGAATTTAATGCATGTTTTGGTCAGAGTGGATGGATGAGAATTGAGTGTCTTGATTCTTGTTCCCTATTTTTCTCTTTTTATGGAGTGTGTGTGCGCCAAGTGGTTACACCCGAGTTTTGTACTACAATACAGTATTGCGTACCCTCGCTGCTGTGCTGTAGATCTAACAGCATACTCTTTCGGGGCACGCACCTTGTTTCTGACAATCTGACAAGAACAATGTGAAGCTTGTGTGGAAAAAGTAATCCAGCATTAAGTTGCTGCGTTTTCTAGTACCGAACAATTTTCTGCTTCTTTCCATATTCCCGAGCTTCCAGTTAAGATTGTTCTGTTAGAGGGTCGTTTTCACATACACTTCTTGCTTCACGTTCGTTTTATCCCTTCCACGCAGTGATCTTAATGGATTGGAGCTACTGGATGGAGCAATGTGTCACGACCCCGCTATCGATAACCGCTGCCGTGGCTAAGACAGGCCTAGAGTAGCGTGGCGTTCCCTACCCCGCTGCGGGGAACCAACCTGCAGACCTTCTTCTCTGCAGGCTTCTGCTTCCTCAGCAATCAAACACAAGCAGACCATCATTGGGCAATCGCAAACTTCCTCCTCAAGACAGGAAAGGTAGATGGTAGACCCGCTCATGGCAATTCCATTCTCGATACTCGTGTCTGGGAGATCTATATGACGAATAACTCCGGCGGGTTCAATGTATCCCACTACAGCAGTCGTACTAGCACTACCTAGTCCAGCTCCGGAGAAACCTCCTGTTGTAAACCAAAGGTTTCCACCAGCATCGTATGCCGAGTTGATGATCTGGCTGCTGTTTCCAACGACACTAGATAGATCCATGTCTCGGGCTACTTGGAAATATGTTTCCTTGTCAGCATCGATACGAGGGCCTAGGGCTGGTGTGACGTAGCGGCCGTAGTACATGGTGGAATAGGTGAAGAATGGGAAGATGGGCGCTGAACCCTTCTCTGTGGGGCCTGTCCACGTTGGTCCGTTACTGCTAGCACTAACGGTAGAAGCAGAAGCGAGGCTAAATGGTCGAGACGTCTATCGAGGCGAATCCATCGTAGCTACGGTACATTTCATAAGTGTGTACCATGTAAACCCAGTCCCGGAACCGGATATGGAAGTTCCACTCGGCCCGACTCGTCTGCCTCTTTCGTGGCTTCTTAAAACCGACCCTCCGACAAGAGTCCATAACCCGAATGGGAAATATTTCGAAGCATCAGAGGATCGGAACCGGACGGATGGATGACGTACGCAATAGACGAGAGGCTATGGCTTACTGCTAATATCGACACTTTGGTATTCCCCCTATTCTGCGAAGCTCTGGCGTGGAATCCCATCTCAAAAGTATCCGATGACGGAGGAAGCTTTTTCCACTGCCGTTTCCATGACGCTCAGATCACCTGCTTGCAATGTACAAATTTTTTTGGTAATCTTCAGGTTTGCTAGGAAATGAATGAAAGGCACCTTGCAACGCTAGAGCGACCTGGTGATCGGAAAATCTTGGATAGAACGGGAAAATAAGCGGCAAATTACGAAATTACCCACTGCTTGGCGTAATAATTACGAGTTATATGGGGGTCGATTTGTTCCCGAGATCACGCGCGTTATTAAGCGAGAACCCCCAACCTCTGGGATAACCTCTGGTATACCAAAAGTCTTGGCACGCCCGGAGGGCCCCCTTTTTTCACTTTTGCACCATGTTGTGCTTGAAATAGGGGCAAAAATATAGGCGATATAGGAGCGCATGGGCTTATAGCATTCACTACGAAGCGCACTTTTTCTGCTTGTTGAGTAGCTGGTACAGCTGATAGAGCGACAATTGACCCCGTTGCCGAACCAGCTCTACTTCCTCCACTGCGGCGCCTATACTCATGCCCTGTGCCTGCCGTCTCCGAACTTCATCAATGATAACCTTCCGCCGCCCATAGAACACCTGCTCGCTGTGCTTCTGACGCCAGCGAGAACCGTACAGATCCTCTAATCCTTGCACAGACGGGCCACCTGTAAGACCTACCGTCCACTCCCTCCACAGTTGGGGGACAGTTGTCACCGCGCGCGAGAGAACGTACGACGGTGGCGGCGCCGGCTGCAGCCGCAGCCGCAGCCGCTCCTGTTCCTATTCTTGCTCCGGCTCTGGCTCCGGCTCCGGCTGTGGCTGCTCCTGAGAGAAGAGCGCGGCGGCAGCGGCAGGCCTTACCGTCATTGCTGCTGAAGCAGGCGTGGCAGAGCCGGAAGAAGCCGTTATCGTCGTATGACGCGTAGTAGGATGTAGCGTCAGGGAGATACGGCCCTCAAGCAAGTCCCCCAGCCGTATCTCGATTCTGTTAAGCCGCTCTCTCGTTTCCGCACCCCAGTCGTTGACCTCTCGCGTAAGGCCCTGCTGTAGGATGCTCAGACGCTCAGCAATAGCAGGAAGCGTCTTCCGAATCTGTACTTCTTCAGGCTCCTCTACGTCTAGTAGCGAAAGCTCTACTTCCTTTGCGAACGCTAGGTAATCAGCTCGGGCGAAGATAGGGTCAGCCCAGATTGGGTGCGCAGGAAACTCTTGCCTCATAACTACCGAGTCTTGGAGGAGGATGACGCGGAGCTGCTGCAGTAAACGGAGAAAGCCCTGAGCCGCGAGGTCGGTGCGGTCGTCGTCGTCGTCGGCGGCGGCGGCATGGCTACTCTTCTCCTCCTCCCTACCATCCGCGTACGAGTCGAACCACGCCAGCCATTTGTCTACAAAAGGCCACACAGCCTGCTCAAGTGATCGCGGAGGCAGTACCTTCGCTCGTGGCAGGTAGAAGCTGCCCTGCGCAGACGGGCTAAAGCCAGCCATGCTCCGTATAAACTTGCGCGGAAGTTGGGTAAGATAGCAGTTCGTTAATGAGTCACTGTTCCACCGCCCCGCGCGGCGGATCTGGCGCTCGCTGACGCCCTTAAGCTCAGCATGCCTCGCCCCTTGTGATCGGCCCGCGTGCGTTTTCTTCAGCGACATAACGTTCGCTCCAGCAAACATCTTGTTAATCCAACCTAGCTGCGTATCGTACGTCATCATCTTTGCTGTATGCTCCCCCTTGATTAGGTGCAGGCTGTACCATAGCTCGCGCCGACGGAAGCTAGGAGGCGGCTCGCCTGCAACGTTCCAGCGGTAGAAGAAGTAAAAGGCTGTGTGTGCCATAGTGCAGAGCAGCGGATTCCGGTGCCTCATGACGGCCCCGTACTCCAGTCGCCCCATTGGGTTCGTCTTGCCATTATCCATAATCATAATCATTGGGTAGCAAGGTGTCGGGCCTTCATCCCGTAGCGAGACTGTGAAGAAATCAGGGAGTTCGGCTTGCAGGCGGGCCTCGCTCCGCAGCAGCATGTTGTGGGCGAGCAGAAAATCGACGGCAGTGCGCAGGTACGGCTCTGTCGACTGCTTCGACTGCTGCTTCCTCTGGCGGTAGCCCTCCCAACAGAACCGTATAGCATCGATCATCTTCGCCTCTGTATAGCCGTCCTGCAGCGTCCCCGCAGCCCTGTCGGTAAATTCGAGCCGGCGCCGTTTATGCTCGGCGCGCTGGCGAGCCCTTAGCAGGCCGTTCAGGCCCTCCCCGCGCGGAGTCGGGTGCGTGTTTATGCCTTTACTCTTCTGGAAGGACCACAGGTCGACTGATGGCAGCTACGTACGACTTGATAGCGCTGGGCCCCAGTGTCTGCCGGACCAGCTCGCCGTCCGTAGTCGTACGGTTCACCTTCTTCGTGTATCGCGAGGTCCGAAGCTCTCGGTCCAGGACGCGCTCGTTCAGGAACCAGATCAACTTGTTTTCGCACACAAGCTCACCATCTTCGAATCCTTTCTCCGCGCAGAATTGCTGCCACTCCTTCTGCTTCGGATCGTACGTCTTGTTTGTATTCCTAGGCCGAGTCTCACGCGCCTGCGCGAGCGCGCGCGCGCCCTGCGCAAAGAGCTCGACATCAAGGGCCGCGCGATGCTCTACAGCACTAGCAGGGGCAGCAGGGACAGGAAGGAAGGTCGTCACGGCCGTCGCGGCCGTCGCGGCCGCCATCAGGGCCACTTCCGAAGCTAAAACTTCCGTTATGGGAGGGGGAAAGCAGAAGGGAGTCGAAGGCATGCTGACGCGGTGGCACGTGATCGCGCGTTCCAAAGCCAAAGTCACGGGGGTCCGTGGATAACTGGGTAATAATCGCGACCGGGGGGGCCTTCAAATAACTATGGGTTCTTGGGGGGGTAGTCGGGCCGTAGAACCAGGGTTCTTGGTGAGGGGTTGCGAGAGCCAAGCCTCTCGCGAGCTCTCGCGCATCGTTTATAATTTCCCATCTACCACTATTTTTGATACACTACTACACACGTGACCTCAGCTCACTGTTTCTGTCCCAAATGCCACCGATTCTGACCCACTAAAATTTAGCGGCCCCGTGCCAACAGGCGGTCGACCCCCGGCTTATGGGCGGTTGGCCGCCATAAGCTAGGCGGCCGACAGCCCTAACGCGTTCTGACGCGAATAACAAGAGGTCCTATCACCAACACCATAATCAACGACATCATAATACAGACCCTGACCTATCCTTTTTTATGTACAACCGCTGCTCTTGTCTACTGCCCGAGAGCGTCTGGAGGAAGCGCGAAGCCCACTAATGAAACGGTGGCATCTGGGATAGAAACAGTGGCATTTGGGCAATTTTTCGAGCTGACATCACGTGGGTGGTAGTGTATCAAAAACAGTGGTAGATGGGAACCATCCGATCGTCTCGCAACCTATCGAGTCTTCACACGCAGTCATGCGGAACATGATCAGCATTGCTCGGTCCGAGTCCTGCAATGCCTCCTTTCACTTCAGCACTCCGCGAGATGCTTGGCGCACACTCGGAGTTCCGAGCATGGCGGTCCAGAGTCACATTAAAGTTACGTCCCACCAGGCAGAGTGGGCCCAGCCTAGATGCGCCGCGCCTTGGCAATGCCAACATACTTGTGCTTTGCACAAGGGTTGGCAGAACGGACCCTAGCGGCCGGCTATGGTGTATCGGCGCTATGCCTGACATCTAGGATACCGTGCTAGACGGCAGGTACGTGAGCCAGGGTGTGCACCGCAAGCTTGGGTCGGCGGATCGATGAAACTCGAGTATGCTTGGAGTTCGATACTGTATCCTCGTCGTGCATTGAGCAAGTAGCCTCTATCATCCAGGGTCCACCAGCTGCGAGTCGGGCACTTTGGCGTTTTGGCAATGCCGACGCCGCCACCCATAACACAAGTCATGATACCGCAGGCAGCTCCCAGCAGCACAGCGATTATTTCTCGCCATTCGTGTTCATTTACTTATGTGCGTCTCTCAAGCTCATACCGTTGGACTGGGCTCGGCTGTTAAATATATTTTTTTCTTTTGGTGAACTCTGCGGACTGCTCTATCCTGCTGGCAAGATAACCATCCTCGGATGCCTGGCCAAGTTGGTTTCGAGACTGCTTGACGCGCCGCGTTTCAAGAAGTCATTTCACAGCTAAGCCACCAAGGATTACCATGGTCGAACGCTTTCAACTTATGCTTCTTGGCGATAATCTTATTGGTCTTCTGTCAAGGTCCTATCCTTGTTCTCTTCATGATCGAAGAACTTGTCGGAATTCCGAGTCTGACGCCATGGCCATTCCCATTTCGGACATCCGATCTCAATGTGCGAGCAGGCGGACCGCCAGGGGCAGCTGGTCGCAACTCTCGGAATAGTGCGGGGCGGAGCCTCCTATTCGAGAAACTGGAGACGCATCGGGTGCCTACTGCGTCAGCCGAGCCGAGCATGGCCGCACAGCGGCTAGGAATGTGTCCCTAGTAGGAGGAACCAATCAAATGACTTTACACCAGAATCGCGCCCACAGAAACGTACATGCTATTTTTAGTGAAACACATGAACAGGAGCTTGGATGAAATGGCTATGGTACCTAGTAGTCCCAAGCGACATGCTATGTACTAAACATTCATATAGCCTCAATAGCTCGATATCTGTTCTGCAAAGCTCTTTGCGACACATTTGCTTTGGGCGCTATGACTTCAAAGCCATGAATGCAACCCGCATAGATGTGCAGCTCGCAGCTGATGTGCTTCTTAGCATACGCAAGACACTCATTGCGGAAGATGTCCAGCTCCCCAACATCAATGAATGTAGGTGGTAGACCAGCAGCATTCTCCATCCTCGCTGGTGCTGCAGATGGTCCAACACTCTCTGTGCCCCGACTGGATCCCAGAATTGAATCCCAGCCGATGCGGTTGTCTTCTGCCTTCCAGGCAGCTATATCGTTGACTGATGGATATGGATCAATGTTTCAATCGTCTAGACGAGAATTTGCTTGGAAATTCGAGGCCCTCTATGCTCAAGATTATAATGCTACCACTGCGTCAGCGATATGGGTTGTATTACGTGCTGGCCTACCTGCCACTAATGCTGCTGCAAGGCTACCTCCACCACTGTCTCCCATCACCGCTATTCTTCCAGCATCCACACCAAACTCCGAGGCACGGTGAAACATATAGAGCAGTGCTCTATGCGCATCATCAACATTGGTTGGATACTGCGCTTCGGGTGCCAGGCGATAATCTGGCGCGAAGAATGGCACACCCGTCTGCGCCACTATCGTGCCCACAATGCCATCGTACACATCGAGTCCACCACCAGCGACGTATCCTCCACCATGAAGGTACAGAACACCAGGACCTCCGTTCCGCAAATCTGCTCTCTCGTATAAACGGCAATTGATTTGGTAACCATCGCTGCCAGCCACCGCAAAGTCCTTTCTTATTATGTCCTTCGGGATAGGGGGTGACATCTTACTCAACATGGTGGCAAACATGAAGCGCCGCCCTTCGATGACATCTAATTTGGGTGGATCTAATGGTTATGGATGCGGCGCTGCAGAGGAGACCTGCTTGAGGATGGCTTGGATATCGGGGTCTAGCGTGAATGACATCGTATGGAAACATCAATTGTGAATGTATGGAAGCAGCACAGGGAGGATGAAGTTCGAGAATTGAGAGAGATAGATGAAAAGAAACGGCATTCATAAACGTCCACCTGATATATCCTAATCTCCTATTCCGAGATCGGCTAGACCAGGTCCACCATGGACCAATTGCTGAACCTCTCTCTAATCCGATACACAACCCATCGCTTTAGATAGACAGCAATGGGCCTGTGACGTTTTAAAATATCACCATCCACGATCGGGCGATATCCCTTGCTGGTATAAGTCGCAGAATAAGCCCCTGTCTGAAGGCACAGCAGACCTGGACATCGTTCGTCTAAACGATCAGTAAACGATGATCGATCGTTCGGCGAACGATCGTCGTTCGGCTATCGTTAGCTTTGTTATTGTTCTTGTTTATAGACGCGTCGCAAAAGCGGGGAAGCGGAGAAGTCAACAGATGAGATCATGAACGCGTTAATACAGTTTTACTGTAAATTCGTTCCATTTCTCTTGTTACTCCTTTATCGACTGCCAGCATGAGCTTAAAGAATCGTCGAAAGCGATTAGCTACTCATCTTGACGACACTGGACCGCAACAACGTCGTAGTAAACGATTATCGCAGCTTATTATCCAGGATGAGGACTCTCCTATCCAGCAAAGGTTTGATCTTAACGATACTAACGACGACGAGCTTTCAGAAGTTATCGCAGATCCCTCTATACGTACTGAGTTACAGCGTACCAACGATGACTCAATCTGGCTACCAGAAAGTCAGGGTGACGAGCCAGCCACTGCTCTAAAGTTTGACTACAGTTGGGTTGATTGGGAGCGTATCTCAAGCTTTGCAACGCCTCTTAGTGATGTTAAAGTCACCCAGTGGGTGTGGAAATATGGGGTTCCTATAGAGCAGAAAGATCGAATGACTAAGGCGAGATTCTGGTTGTGCAAACCGTGTTACCTAAACGGGAAGGAGATTACCTACAACGTAACGAGAGGTGTCCAAAGCGTGCGCAAGCACATGGCACAGCACCACCCAAAGCTTGCAGAAGACGAGAGCCTAGAGGACTTTAAGCTTGCTAACTGGTTTCGTTCGTGTGGCCTTGACCCATCTCGAAGCGATCACCAACGCATTATTGCTCGATTAGTCCGAAATACCGACTTCGAGAGGATTAACCAAGCTCTAAGGAGGTGGGTGGTGAGGCGTAGGATCCCATTTCAGCGTGTTGATGACCCTGAATTCCTCGAATTTCTGGCCACGTTGCAACCACTAGTTCAAACCCCAAGGGCTATAAACAATAGGCGTACGATTGCCCGGCGAGTGCTTGAAGATCTAAAATACCATCAGCGTGAGATAATACAGCTTTTGCAGCAAGCTCCAGGCATGATCCACCTCGCATTCGACTTGTGGACGTCACCAAACTTACATGCAGGCTTGTAGGTAACTTATATAACATAATTAGAAGGGCAGTTCCAGTTATATAATAACCGCTCGAGGGCAGTTATATTATGTTATATAGTTATCTAAAATGCCAAGACTGGATTAGTAAGCCTTCGAAAAAGTGAGATGAGTGCATAAAGCTCAAAATACGTACTAAAAGTTATATAATCTTCTTTATTAGGAAGTGTAGAGAGACTTAGGAGGACTTCTAGCACCAACACGGCCACGCTAGCTTCATCTCTCATTGCATTACTCTCCACCAGCACCTCCCTAGCCAAATCACCTGCCATTGTCCCTCCGTCCCTAGCTGTTAATCTAATCCAGCTCTTCAAACACTCACTCTGTTCAACAACCTCAGCGCCAAGTTGGTGTCGCTCCCATATTATTGTATGCCTGGCTCCGGAGAATACGCGTTTGCTTTCGGCACGCTGTTGCTGGATGTTAAAGCTAACAGCGAGGCGATTCGACTCCTCTTCTACCTTTGGTTCTTTATTCGATATAATATGCAGGCCATGAGTTGTCCGGAGATGCAGGCGGAAGGCAGTTGCACTACTAAGTCCCTTTCTACACCGGTTGCAGTAAAAGATCTCTTGGTTCGAGTTACCACGCTGTGGTTTGCCTTCTGGAGGCTCATCTAATACAATCTAAAGTTTATCTACCTCCCGTGCTCTCCAGCGCCATTTTGTGGTATACCGACTTGGTGGTGCGTGTCCTTGCGGGCAAGCGTTAAGTCGTCAAAGTCGCGCGAATCAAGCTCGGAGATTGTTGAGACTTCGTCACTGGCTTCTTCTTGGGCTCGTTGAGAAGTCCTAGTTGTTCTTTGGGTGCTACCTATAGTGTATTTGAAAATACAGGTAGGGGCCAAAAAGATGTGGATGGCAGAGTGCAGATGTTACCTTTTTGGCAGGCCTCAGGGGTCGTACGGGACATAGAGTCCGCAGGCGACGTGCGCACAGACGGAATATGTGTAAATTAGCCCCTTTTGCAGGTTAGAATGGGCTCGAGCGTCCTTGACTAACCTGGCAACTTTGATACCTCACATCTCCATGCAGCGGCCAGCAACACCAAAAGTTACTGTAGAGTTATATAACTGTATAACTTAGGTAACATAACTGCCTGAGGCAGTTACAGTTATGTATTATGTAGTTATCTAACAATATAACTACATAATATAACATAATTATTACCTGCATCCCTGCTTACATGCAGTTAATGGAGTAGTTGCTCACTTCGCTAACCGTGAGGGCACCAACTGTAAGCTTCTACTAGGCCTCTCACCGTTTTACGACTCTCACGAGGGCGTTAATATCGCCCAGGACGTATATCGAATTGCCAAGACATATGGAATTGTGGGCAAGCTTGGCTACTTTGTCCTTGACAATGCTAGGAACAACGATACAGCTATTGACGCGTTGGCAAAGCTTCTTAACGTTCCAGAGGCTTCATGGGCTCACCAGCGGCGATTACGTTGTATGGGCCATGTCATCAACTTGGTAGCGAGATCCCTCTTGTTTGGTGATCGAAAGGATATATATGAGGCCGAGAACCAGCTACTAAAGGACTCTCGCGATGAAGTAATGCTCTGGCAGTGCCAAGGACCTGTTGGAAAGATTCACAATGTTGTAAAATGGGTGCGTAAGAGCCCTCAGAGGCACGAGAGATGGCTGAAAGTTTGTGAGCGTGAGCGCAAGAAAAAGCTTATAAAGCCTTACCGCTTAGAGCTTGTACAGGACCAGCAGACGCGGTGGAACAGCACTTATCTTATGATTGATCGCGCAGTGGAACTTATGGCTGAGGTTGACACATTCATCGACGACGAGAGCAACCGCTACTCTATAGCAGTTAGCAGCGGCAAGCGCGTTCAAAAAGGCAAAGACTCACTGTCATTGTGGGTATTTAAAAATCGCTTCACACACGACGATTGGGGCGTACTGCAAACTTTTCAAGGCCTCCTCCAGCCACTCTTTGAAGCAACAATGGCTCTGCAAGGCGACGCCAGCGCTGGCGATTTTGTAGGAGTTGGCTACGTCTTACCTACGCTTGAATGTATCCTCAGTCGTCTTGAGGATGCTAAGGCTGAGTACGCTGGTCGCGATACGAGGATACACGCATTGCTCGAACATGGATGGGCGAAGGCAGATGAGTACTATTGCCTTATGGATCGCTCGCCAGCACTGGCAGCCGCCATTGTACTCGACCCACGCCGAAAGTGGCACTTTATTAACCGGCAATGGAAGCAGCAAGCAGGTAGAGCTTGGCTAAAGACTGCGAAGCAATCAGTGAGAGATCTGTGGCAGCGCGAGTATAAAGACTTGCCAGGCGAACTTGAAGCCACATCAACAAGATTACTAAGTAAAAAGCCACCTATATTGGGCGCACTAAGAACCTACCTCGCCGCTGCAATTGATGAGGATGATCCTATTGTTGCTACGACTGCAGATGAGTACGATGAGTGGATAAGTAAGCCGCGAGTACGCAGTGTTAATCCTATCAAGTACTGGCATTCCGCTGAGGTTCGTGGCCGTTATCCTCGCCTCGCCCGAATGGCGATTGATATCCTCTCTATCCCACCTATGAGCGACGAGCCAGAGAGGGCCTTCTCCCTTGCTGGTATCCTCCTTGATAAGCGGCGTCAAAGTATGAGTGTAGAGGTAATGGAGGCAAGCGAACTGCTTGCAAACTGGGATGCGCAAGGGCTTATTACACTAGGGTCGCCAGCAGGCTTAGGCAACGATAAGAGCAACCGCGAAGTGGAGGATGAGGAGGGTAGCGAGCAGCTGACACCGAGTGCGACGCAGCTGAGCTTCTCGAGTACTTCGGCAGTAGGGGAGCTGGCTAATAGTCGTTTCTCAACACTAGAACTGTAGCGACAGTTAGCAGCGATTGCGAGCTCTGATTTTTCCTTCAAATAAACTAAGCAATTTTTATATACAGGCGTTAATAGGATAGGAAATCCTATTCAAGAGAGCTTGGCTTAATAATATATAGTATAGCCTGTGCGCTGCCTATACAACTTTCCTAAAACAGGAATTAGGAATAGCTAAGATTTACGAGATTTTCACAGTTTATATAGTAAATACCTAGTCAATAGAACAAGAACCAGTTCTTGGCCATAAACGTCGTTCGGACGATGAACGATCGTTCAAAACGATCGTTCGGGGAAACGAACGATGTCCAGGTCTGTGGATGAGACAGCTACGGGTCAGGCCTGGAGGTCCTGGTAATGAAATATAACGGGAAGCGATCATTAGAATCGTGGTACAGAGCATTGGCGCTTGTGCAATGAGAGTATACTGTGATCTGCGAACTTCACGCTCATTGATCGTGATAGCGGGACAAAATGGGGCGAAATTTCGATAAAACCTGTCTCACATTAACTTCAGTCTTCGTTCTGCAAAGGATACCAGACTAACGCATCTATATAACTTATTGCTTCTTGCGCAGAAAGCCATCCCTGTCGTACAAATGGAATTTGGCTCCACGTAGAAATCGTGTCTTTGTTTGCTTGTAACAAATCCAGAGTTCTCCGTGGGTGATAGGATGTCTGACACCGATTGTTTATTTCCGGATCCCGCGGGAATCGGAGGAGAGGAAGTGCTAAATGGTCTTTCTATTGGACTGCCTTCGCCATCACTGGCTCGATTGAGAGATTCTCTCGTTCCATCTCGACCCAAAGTCTGTTCTAGTAGTGATGGCTGTGCATCACTCACAACCTCGACAGGTGACGTATCGTTAGCAGACACTTGTCGCTGGCTATCGGTCATTTCTGGCCCGTCATCATTCATTTGCGGTCTTTGTTCTTCTTGGGTTCCATGCTCGGTTGCATACGCATACTGCGCCGGTTGCAACCATCGGGGCGGGACCCGGCGTTTCCGCTTTTGCTTCAAGCTTTCAAAAATGCACTCCTGGTGCTCCCGCTCGCATTTGGCACAAGGTGGCTCTGTATCAATAACGCACCGTACCTTCTGTAGCCGGCATGGGACACAAGCTACGTAACCACGCCTGTAACGACGTGCCGGTGTGGAATCGGATATGGTCGGCATTTTGATAAAAAGTAAAAGATTACAAGACGGTTCGATAAGAGCTGTTGAATATGCTGAAGTACCTAAAGGAGGTATGTTCTGATCCGAGTTCGGACTTTGGGGTTGAGTTAAAAAGCCGAAAAACAGCAACAGCCGCTCTTATCCGATTTATCCGATGGAGTGAGCCGAATGATCGGCGTACGAAACGCGTCAATTTTCGTAAGGGTATCCCTGTACCTAGTAGTCCCGAACGCTTTGATTGACCCATTCCACTAAGAGGCCCCCAATTGCAACATTCTGCTCAAGCTACAAATTAGGGAAACACACTTCATGTCCGGTACTGGACCGCCCATCAAACAGACGGGGAATTTCTCAAATGCACTGTTCCGGAGATTGGTTTTGATCTACTTGTAAATGCTAAGTAAAAGCATCGTACTACGGTGCCTGCTGAGATACAGATACTAACGGAATCAGACCACATCCACGTAGAGATGGAGCAACTTTTGGAAATCAAAGTTAACAAATGTCAAGCTTCACAGCTTGTTCTGCGACAAGAACAGAATACGCTCTATGAGGCAGCTACGAATGCCGAAAAATCTTTTCTTGATTATAGCAAAGTAGATGAATTTCGTGCTGCAATGGACGCAGCGTATCCTCGGTGGTTTAATCCCACTGTACGAGTGGTCGAAATTCCCTCAAGCCATGCCAATCATAAAATACAATCTCGCTGTATAGCTCCAGATAATGCCAAGCCTGAAGGTCTTTGGCTGCATTTCCATGGCGGTACGTCACATAATTGCCTTTTTCTTTAAAGTCGAACAGGTTTTCGTACCTTAAGTCCCTCGATTGAACTCTTAATTCGTGGTTTTTACTTACTCTGGATCTAGGTGGCTTTGTCGCTGGGTCTAGTGACACGTGCGACCAGTACCTTACTTTTCTAGCGAATAAATTACGACTCATTCTTGTATCTGTTCGCTATCGACTCGCGCCTGAATATCCATGGCCAGCAGGCGGAGATGATTGTGTTGATGCTGCATTATATGTACTTTCGGAACAAGGTTCTCGTGTACTTGGCAGCCGACTACGATTTCTCGGCGGGGAAAGTGCAGGCGGGCATCTCACAGTTTGGACCGCAATAGCTCTAAGGGACAAGGGAATCGACATTAGGAACAGACTAGATGGCTTGATTTGTTCCTATGGCATTTATGACCTAACTTATACCCCGTCTATTCTTACTCATCAAGGGAATCTTCTTCGTTGGTGCAAGTCACTAATGGGAATGATGGACGCTACATTCCCTAGAAATTCGCAAGACCGGAAAAATGCTAAGTACTCGCCACTTTACGCAAGTTTGAGAGATTTACCACCAGCGATGTTCTTAGCTGGGAGTGTAGATCCACTACAGGATGATTCAGTATTCATGGCTACTAAATGGCATATGGCTGGTAATAAAGTAAGGTTAAAAATCGTAGCAGAGGGATTCTGTCAGATTACACAAGTGCTGTAAGGCCTGTTAGATATAAAAGATAAACTCAGAAGTACTACACAGGAAAGGGCGATTAATAGAAGGACCGATACCACGGCCTTCGGAACCTCCGGAAGCAAAGCAGTCATAGAAAGGAGGGGAGAGAACACAGAATCAATCAATCACGTTCATCATCAAAATTCATCAAAGATCAAGCCAAATAGTCCTTGAATCTGACAGAGATACACGTGAGCTTGCTCTTGAGGGCTAGGAGAAGATAGGATAAAGCTTCATTAATAACCATGTTAATTCTATGCTAGATAGGCTGAGAGATTACATTACAATAGATGGTCAAATGACTGGTTGGTAACCTCGCGCAAGAGCGCTCTGTTTTGACAGCTGCAACACCAAAAAAAGATAGAAATAGCTAAATATACTGCCTCGCCTTGTGAGCAACCCAGCTTGTTACAATCTACTTGAAAAATGCTCAATTGACCTCCTCTCCATTGTAATTTGTGTGTGTGTGTTGAGGGACGCCAAGGCATTTTGCGGTGCGACCTCTTTTGGCGCCCGCGTGCCTAGGCAGGTCAGGCCCCAAGTCGGCCGCTAGGCCATTCTGCCGACCCTTGTCCAAAGTATGTTGGCATTGCCAAGGCGCGGCGCATCTAGGCTGGGCCCCACTCTAGCCGGTGGAACGTAACTTTAATGTGACTCTGGACCGCCATGCTCGGAACTCCGTGTGTGCGCCAAGCGTCTCGCGGAGTGCTGAAGTGAAAGGACGCATTGCAGGACTCGGACCGAGGGTTGCCGACCATGTTCCGCATGACTGTATGTGAAGACTGGATAGGTTGTGAGACGATCGGATGGGGTCATTGGTAGGAGCGTCGTGATACTCTCCGAAGGGGCTAGCGCTGTATTTGTCAGCGTGCACCTACCATGGACTTGTCGTCCTGGTGGTGCCCGCTTTCTCTGCCTGCGCTCCGCTTCCACAATGCTCTTGTCCATGATTGTGAATTTCTCCCCATCAGCTAGAGATCCCCAACTTTTTTTCGGTGTTGGATTTACAGTGACCCCGCAAAAGTTTCCGCCGCGCACGCACAAGCCACCCTCTCAAGCACATGTACACCAAACTTCAACTCCATATATCTCAGCCAAAATATTATATAATTAGTTTTTTTTTGGGCCAAAAGTTGCATAGATGATCAATATTTGGTTTGCCATCCTCGCGCCTTTTTACATGCAGCAATTCGTTGCCGCATACTCAAGATGAGGCGCTTGATGAGCTTGGCTGGGATGCGCCGCCAGCACTCTTTCAATGCACTGCAAAAGCCATCCCACTCTTCTATAGCTTGGCTGTAATTGTTATATTGTGGATAGAATTTGTACATGCGCTTCTTCAGGTACCACCAGAGGTGCTCAATTGGGTTGAGATCAGGTGAGTATGCTGGCCATTTGATGGTGGTGATGTGGTGCTCGCGCAGGAACTCACGCGTCGCTGCAGCTGTGTGTATGCGCGCGTTATCCTGCATAAATAGCTGAGAACGACGCCAAGATGGCAGAAGCCCTTTGGTCAAGGCCTTAATGTAACTTTTGGCGGAGTACCCATACTTTGGAGCATCGAAATCACGCTCTATTATGACTAGAGGACTTCTCCGGGCACAACCACGTTCATCCAACCATATTGAACCCTATACCATTTGTGACACCTTTTTACCGCAGCCATAGGTTTGGAGCATTATTGTCTTCCATTTCTCTTGTGAATTTCGAAAAACCCACTCTTGGTTTTGCCCTGAGCCCATCTGAACTAAGCATTCGTCAGAGAACTTGAGCGTGCGCCGATGCCATGGGAATTGAGAGTACTCCTTGCAGAACTTGAGGCGCCTCAACGCATCCCCGCGATGGAGCTTAGGACGCTTTTTACAAGGAGATTTGGTGAGGCCTTGTCTTTTGAGGTATCGGGATAGTGTGCTAGAGCTGGGCGGCTTTGAAGAGGTGCCATCTGGATTCACAACCACTGCCACTTCAGCTAGCTCTTTGTACTCAATTTTTGGCTGCGCACGTGCTTTGCGATAGATGATCTTCTTTTGATGAAGCAATAGTATAGGTGGTCGGCCGCTGCGAGGTTTATCTGCAGTTGTGCCTGTTTGGCGATATTTCTTCCTGAGGTCG
Organism: Pseudopyrenochaeta lycopersici; assembly: GCA_003313425.1. NCBI lineage: Eukaryota > Fungi > Ascomycota > Dothideomycetes > Pleosporales > Pseudopyrenochaetaceae > Pseudopyrenochaeta > Pseudopyrenochaeta lycopersici. The sequence goes on from NHZP01000086.1 coordinate 80,189, forward strand.
CGTATAGCGCGTTCACTCCGGCCATACGCGTCAGCAACTTGAGCAACTGTAGAACCACCATGCAGCATCCCAATAATTTGATCTCGCTGCTGGACTGTTAAATTAGGGCCTCTGCGCGCATTTTGGTCTATTTCTTGTAAAATTTGGCGTTGTGGTGGCATAGTTATGATACTTGAAAGTTGAGAAGGAGATGTTGTGAGGGAACGCGTCGCGCTAGTGCGGCGGAAACTTTTGCGGGGTCACTGTAGTAGTCCCAAGCTGCCAAGCGACATGCTAGGTACTAAACACTCATATAGCCTCAATAGCTCGATATCTGTTCTGCAAAGCTCTTTGCGACACATTTGCTTTAGGTGCTATGACTTCGAAGCCGTGAATGCAACCCGCATAGATGTGCAGCTCGCAGCTGATGCCCGCCAGAAAGAGCATCTTAGCATATGCAAGGCACTCATTGCGGAAGATGTCCAGCTCCCCAACATCAATGAATGTAGGTGGTAGGCCAGCAGCATTCTCCATCCTAGCTGGTGCTGCAGATGGCCTAACACTCTCTGTGCCCCGACTGGATCCCAGAATTGAATCCCAGCCGATGCGGTTGTCTTCTGCCTTCCAGGCAGCTATATCGTTGACCAATGGATCTGGATCGATGTTTCGATCGTCTAGCATAGGATAGACGAGAATTTGCTTGGCAATTCGAGGCCCTCTATGCTCAAGATTATAATGCTACCACTGCGTCAGCGATATGGGTTGTATTACGGGCTGGCATACCTGCCACTAATGCTGCTGCAAGGCCACCTCCGCCACTGTCTCCCATCACTGCTATTCTTCCAGTATCCACACCAAACTCCGAGGCATGGTGAAACATATAGAGCAGTGCTCTATGCGCATCATCAACATTGGTAGGATACTGCGCTTCGGGTGCCAGGCGATAATCTGGCGCGAAGAATGGTACACCCGTCTGCGCCACTATCGTGCCCACGATGCCATCGTACACATCGAGTCCACCACCAGCGACGTATCCTCCACCATGAAGGTACAGAACACCAGGACCTCCGTTCCGCAAATCTGCTCTCTCGTATAAACGGCAATTGATTTGGTAACCATCGCTGCCAGCCACCGCAACGTCCTTTCTTATTATGTCCTTCGGCAGAGGGGGTGACATCTTACTCAACATGGTGGCAAACATGAAGCGCCGCCCTTCGATGTCATTTAATTTGGGTGGATCTAATGGTGATGGGTGCGGCGCTGCAGAGGAGCCCTGCTTGAGGATGGCTTGGATATCGGGGTCTAGCGTGAATGACATCGTATGGAAACATCAATTGTGAATGTATGGAAGCAGTACAGGGAGGATGAAGTTCGGGAATTAAGAGAGATAGAGGAAAAGGAAACGGCATTTATAAACGTCCACCTGATATATCCTAATCTCTTATTCCGAGATCCTAGACCAGGTCCACCATAGACCAATTGCTGAACCTCTCTCTAATCCGATGCACAGCCCATCGCTTTAGATAGACAGCAATGGGTCTCTGACGTTTTAAAATACCACCATCCACGATCGGGCGATATCCCTTGCTGGTATAAGTCGCAGACTAAAGCCCCTACCTGAAGGCACAGAGATAATCCAGTAGAGAGTCTAGAGGCTTGATCGCCAGAGCCCCAATATTCGCCCCAATGCATGACTATCATCATTCTATGGCATAGGTGTATCCCACAGCCCGCTGCTCGGTACTCCGAGTCGACAGATGAGTCACTTGACAAACAATATGAATTGGCCGGAAAGGGCCGAGCAACTGATGAATGATGGACAACTGCATCACCAAGGTCCGAAGCTCCATTGACTGTGATAGTATTGGCAGCACAACTGATTGGATGGGCTTTTTCAGAAATTGATAATTCTCTCCAGGCAGCCTTTGTCGGACCCTTGCCAGACAAGCCTCACAGTTACGTGATCTTTCTTTCGAGATGGAAACGGTTGCATGCACGGGCCTAGCATGTTCAAGGCGCTATCTTGGCTCCTGCATTGGTAATCACTTCAACATCGGCGCTATGTCCCCGCGTAACTAGGTGTTAATGGAGCTAGTTGCATTTGCGCATTGATGTCCACTCTGAGACATGGCGGAGGGAATTGCCAAGCGGAAGAGGGGTTCGGATGATCCGATGGCCCGAAGGCTACATCCCTACTACTACCAAGCTTTGCCCCGTACTACGTTGGTCTCGAGTACGCAAGCTTGCAGATGCCATCAGGTTTGTTCTAATTTGGTCCATTCCGCGAGTTTGTATTGGCCGAGTAGATCTTGCTGATCAATCGGAGGATCGAATGGATCAGTATTGAGTACGGGGCTCTTGCACTTACAGCCCTGGCACGACATTGCTATTTTCATCCGTAGGCCGAGCATTTTTATGTTTTCCTTAGCTTAGAACTGGAGAAAACATCCGCAATTCCGCGTTGTATTAGCTTGTCGTAAGATAAATAGCGATCAAAGTCGTTGCAGTAGACCATTGCAACAACACAAACCTATTTTTTGTGACAAAGCCTCAAAACTCCAAAATAGCATCTGCTGTTCCATACTTGATTTTAATCCATTAAAATGTCGTCTATCATTGCTGTAGCTGGCGGAACGGGCAAGCTTGGCCGTGTAATTGTCGATGAGCTGGTCGCAGCAGGCAGCTTCAAGGTGATTGTCCTTTCTCGGAAGGTAAATCAAGCGATAAGCATATCTCAATTTCTAGGCTCACATGTCACCATAGGCTGATGACGCCCAAGAGAAAGAACTGGGGACGCGGGTAGTCGCTATCAATTATAGCGATCCTGATTCGATTGCGAGTGTCCTAGAATCGAATAAAGTCGACACTGTCATTTCAATGCTTGATACTCAGAGTGGACTCGATCCAGAACTGGCTCTCATCAAAGCTGCCGAAAAGTCAACCACAACCAAAAGGTACATTCCCAGTACCTGGGGCGCTAAATACTCCGCCGAGTAAGTCTGTTCATCCCTTTGTGATAGCGCAGATTTGTTGATGCATATTCATGCCAGACTAGCTGAAAGGTTCCCCTGGTTCAAGGTGAAATACGATATCTTGCGCTCCGTCGAAAAGAGCTCGTTGCAGTACACGTATATCATCAACGGTTACCTTCTCGATTACTATGTTGCCCCTCACGTCAAGTCATACCTGTCTCCCATGCCTGCAGTGCTTGACATAGCGAACAATGCAGCCGCCATTCCAGGATCTGGCGATGTCCCGGTCACGTTTACCTACAGTTTTGACGTCGGCCGCTTCGTAGCGAAACTCCTCACCCTAGATAAGTGGGAGCCTGAATCATACATTATTGGGGACAAGTTAACTTGGAACCAATTTCTCCAGATCGCAGAGGAAGTAAAGGGGGTCAAGTTCAACGTCACGCATGATTCCTTGGATGCGTTGAGGAGTGGGCAAGCTACGGAGCTTCCTGCCCATAAAATTGAGAACGACGCCTTCCCGAAAGAAACGTTGCGAAGTGCGATGTCCGCGTTCGGTGTCTTGTTTGTTGAAGGGGTTATGGATTTCAAGCCTGCTCGTACATTGAACGAAATCTTCCCTGATGTCAAACCCAGGAGTGTCGCGGAACTCGTAAAACAGGCATGGAAGCGTGATTAGAGTTATTACTAGAGAATAGACCTAAGATATCAAGAAATTCGATCTGGTGTCCTCGTTTCATTCACCTTCGGCTTATTGTTTTACAAAGCACCGGCTTCAAGCGGAACCAAAGATTGGCTGCAAGGATTCTGCATTATGCAAGCGAGTTGCCCTTGGCGTGCTATTGAATTGCGTTGGCAGCTGTACAAGGACAGGCTCCATTGGTTTGGGCACCTAGCCAGCCGTATTTAGCGTCCGCGAACCGAAAATGCGCCTGATTGAACATGATCCAAATTCAGAGCGGGAAAAGCACATAACGCTAACTCTAACTGCTCAAACAGGCGCTCTGCAAGGCTGCCCAGAGCGTTTTATTAACGCCGTTCGGTTGATCAATCAATCCTCCCCATTGTAATCAATTAGGACGACCCCCCGAGCTGTTCAGCACTTTCCGGCCATTCATGTCGTTTGTCAAGTGACTTATCTGTCGACTCGGAGCTCGGAGTACCGAGCGGCGGGCTGTAGGATACACCTATGCCCTGGAATGATGATAGTCATGCATCGGCGCGACTGTTGGGGCTCTGTCGATCAAGCCTCTAGACTCTCTCCTGGATTATCTCTGTGCCTTCAGACAGGGGCTTATTCTGCGACTTATACCAGCAAGGGGTATCACCTGACCGTGGATGGTGATATTTTAAACGTCACAGGCCCATTGCTGTTTGTCTAAATTGATAGGCTATGTATCTGTCAGAATTTAATGAATCTTTTGGTTGTGATCGTGTTCATTGTTCTCTTCGTTGGTTCTGTTCTCTCTCCTTTTTAAACACAGACCTGATACATCGGTGATACATAGGTGATACCGTCCACGATGCAGTATTCGCGTACTTTAGCTTCTTATGCCTCTTATCTGACAGTATCGGATTAGGGAGAAGTTCAGCAATTTGGTCCATGGTGTACCTAGTCTAGCTGATCTCCTCATTTCTGCGTCGAGAAGTACTCTGCTGGCTCCAAACAGGCATATCAGGCATATATGAGAACGGAGTTGTTTTGAGAGAAGATTGACAAGCTAATGTCATACTATGAGCCTGGCACCTGCAATTACTGGGTAAGATCCAAAGGCATAGTTAATATAGTATGGGCCAAAATAGTTGATTGTCCCACTGAACGGAGTGTGTATAATGGGAATGAGAAAAGTAGATGCAGAAATAGCATGAAAACAGCGAGAACTCGAAGCGTTTGAAACCATCACTATTTACCGCACGTAGACGCTCGACGTTAGTGTCGATCCACTCCCCAGAACCTAAATGAGTTTCCTAGCGCGACTGAGGCACCGTGGTGATGCAATCGGCCCGTGAGTCACATGTGTTGGCGCATCCCAGTCTGACGCTGTGCCAATCGAGGGGCCTGTTGCAAGCTGAGCCTCCCATGCTAGAGAGCCGTATGTCTTCAGCTCGCACCATGCCTGATAGTATCTCTCCTCAACCCTTTTTCATCGCGGAGTCTCTTGAACAAGCACAATAGCTTAGGTGTCGCCTCTCGGGTCCCTCTCCTACCAAGGCCAGCCAACATACAGCTTGAGGGACGCACATAAGTAAATGAGCATGAATCGCAAGAAATAATGGCTGTGCTGCTGGGAGTTGCCTGTAGTAACATAATTTGTGTTATGGGTGGCGGCCTCGGCCAGTGTGGCCAATGGATGGAACGGATCGTCGATCCAATCCAACGCCACAAAATCCAGGCGTATCCAGTCCAATCCAAATCCAATCCGGTTCAATCTCAGCCATAGTGGTCTGAGCGGCTGATCAATGTGTATTATGGAACTCTCCACATCGCCCATGGGATAATTTCGTTAGAAAATGGTTGGAATGGATTAATCTAAAGTATGATAGAGAGATCTTGCTACAAAATATGACGTCTTTTCTCATTCGACCGGCTTTTGCCTTATGTCGATAATACCGGCCTTGTCCCATGAATACAGACACTGCGCTGCCTGTGCTGTACTACACTGTAGATGGTTGTGGCGGTCAGTTATCATCATGCCCAATCTACTAAGTATTCTTTCTGGCTCGTTGCTCATTGCCGGAATACGGAGAATATCGATAGCCATCTGCGCAAGCTGCGGATACTGGGCTTTGCCAGTCGTTGTCCACCAGGCGATTGGCTCGTCACACTCGATCTGTCCTTGAGTGCAATAGCGGTCATATTCATTCTTTCTCTTCTCACGGTTAGCTGTCTGCGCAGCTTTGATACTTCTCATTCGATACGCTTGAATGCCCGTAGGCTCATCATCGCGCGGGTTCTTCTTTTGGGGTGAGAGGGTATCTAAAATGGGCTGTTGCTTGTAGCTGTCAAGCTAGAGCCTTTTGACTGCTCTCTGCCCGTCTTTGATCCACTTCGGCTGCTTGTTCCAGAACGCTTCGAGATAATCCTAGTTTTTCGCAGGATCTAGAACAACGGCGGCGAGGTAGACAGGCGAGTCTCTAAGCCTCTGGTAATACTATTGAGCTTTGTCGATTGCAAGCTTGATTTGGGCCTTAAAATGCTATTCCCCTTGAATAATCTCTTCTGTAGCAGATTCATATGAAGCATAAGCAGTGGTCAGCTCTTCGAGAATATACTCGATATCCTGAATGACATTTGTCAGCCCGCCGGATGTACCATCATCTAGTCGACCCTGTAGATCTAGCGCCGCCTTATAACATGGCCTGAGCAGTCTTTCATACTCGGAGAGTATGTCCTAGTCCTTTTCCGTTAACCTATCTGTGACGATATCCTTGCAGATTGCCTCATGCTTAACTGGCAATTTTGTGCCCTTAGCATTGTTCCGTTTGATTAGCTTCTCTTCTAATTCAAGCCAATAATCGAGAGCACTGCGGAGTTTATTCGCACGACGGAGCATATTGTAGACGCTGTTCCAGCGTGAATTGTTGTCTCGGCAGAGCTCGAAGGTTTTGAGGTCGGCTTTTGCTGCCTCGTCACCGGAGTCTTCGATGTATTTCTGCTGTGCTACGGTACATTAATAACCGAATTTGTCGGAAGGGCAGTAAACTCACCTGCGATCATCTAGCTCGTCGTTGAGGGCTTGAATACGTCCAGACAGCCAGGTTGTGAAGTTTGCCGACCGGTCTGTTTTTTCTCCAATGCCTCAAACTCTTTTTGGTGTTTTTTAGCATCTGATCCTCCATTTCGAATAAATCTGGGTCCACGCCGAAAAGAAGATGGCGAGCAATGAGATTGATAATATGGCCAGAGCAGCGAAGGCGGCGTTTAATAGCAGCAAAACCATACGTCTCTGCAAGAGCATCCATTGCCGTATCGTTGTTCGAAGCGTTATCAAGCACAAAGAATCCAATCTTGTTCATGACCTCAAAGTCGTCGATAACCTTGCTGACCCCATCGGCGATGTTGATACCTGCGTGTGAGCCCAGTTGCTCTGGAGTCTAGAGAAAGATGCATCGAGCCTTAAAGTCCTCGTTGAGAAAGTGAGCGACAATGCCGTTGAGGGATAACAGGTTTCCGGAGGTCCAGAGATCAAATGCGAAGTGGACTTTACTCGAAGCATCTTTCAACTCCTTCTTCACTGTCGCTTTATGAAGCTCCAAACCATGAGCTACCCAGGCCGAAATCGTGGTATGGGAAGGCATTGCAGGTTCCGCACGGGAAGAGAGGTATCTAATGAGCTCACGGAACGCTGCACTATCAACTTGACGAAAGGAGACATTGTCATAGACAATCCAACGAACGAGAAGCCTCTGGAATCGATTCGTATCAAATTCGAGCGCTAAATAGTTCATGATTTTCTGTTCTCGAGGAATAGATGCGTCGAGGCTAGCAGCATCCGCCGTAGAGGGAGCGGGCTTGCCTTTCATTGTCTAGAGCCACCTCTTTGAGGTATCATTGATAACCTCTTTGTTGTCTTTATCCCAAGCTAGATGATGGATATCTCGTAAATGTGTATTCACGGCAGAGGTACCATTGTCGGTGTTGTAATGGCCACCTTTCCCAGCCAGATGACATTCCTTACAGAGCCAGAATCTTTTTTTCTTCGTCCCCTGCTCCTCTGTCGGTGCGCCAAACGCCCAGAACCATCCTCGAATCCTCTTCATTGAACGTGACAAAGGGATTGAATGTCCAGGAAGCAACCTCCATTGCACCCATGACCAATCGTGGTCCGAATCGGTATAATGGGACTCATTGGCGACGAAAGCTCGGCCATCCTATCCAGAGAAAGGTTAGTATAAGTGCAAGAGAATTATTTCAGGGCCCTACCGCGGAGAGTGGTGCAGACAGTGCAGAGCATATTGAAGGAGCAGATAGAGCAACCTTCTCCCCCTCAAATGACCGTAAAGCGTCAACCGTACGAGGTAATAGTGATGTCATGTGACGCAGTAATAACAGTAGTGATAACTGCTGCGGAGAGCAAAACAAGGACAATAATTTAATGAGGCATGTTAGATCCAGAGCTAATTTTTTTTGAAAAGGTGCGACACCTTCAACGCCTTGCAACTCAGACTTCGTCACCTTGGGCTCGTTTGATAAGGAAGCAAATAGCTATGATTCCTGTGGCTTATGCGCGGAGTATCTGTCGCCCCGTACTCAGAATTATCTTCACGATAATGCGAAGAAATTCGCTCGGAATCAGCCATTCCTCTTAGCTAGCGAATATGGCTTACGCATTGGCACTATAATGCCTCGTTCTCTAATCTCCACCACAATGTGGCGGCAGTAATTTCGATTTGGATTCATTGGATTCCTCCATCCAATCCAATCCAATCCAAAACGAAGCGGATTGGATGGACAATCCAAATAGCTTCCATCCATTGGCCACACTGGCCTCGGCATTGACAAAACGCCAAAGTGCCCAACTTGCAGCTGGTGGACTCTGGACGATAGAGACTACTTGCCTAATGCACGACGAGGGCACTGTATCGAACTCCAAGCATACTCGAGTGCCATAGATCCGCCGACCAAGCTTGCGGTACACACGCTGGCTCACGTACCTGCCGCCATCTAGCACAGTATCGTAGGTCAGGCACGAGCCGGCCGCTAGGGTCCAGTCTGCCGGCCCTAGTGCAAAGTATGTTGGCATTGCCAAGGCGCGGGGCATCTGGGCTGGGCCCCACTCTAGCTAGTGTTAATGTAACTCTGGACTGCCATGCTCGGAATTCCGAGTGTGCGCCAAGCATGTCGCAGAGTGCTGAAGTGAAAGGAGGCACTGCGGGACTCGGACCGAGGGTTGCCGACCATGTTCCGCATGACTGCATGTGAAGACTCGATAGGTTGCGAGACGATCGAATAGAGTCATTGGTAGGAGCATCATTGATTGCTGACATGTGTGATACTTTCCGGAGGACTAGCGCTGTATTTGTCAGCGTGCACCTACCATGGACATGTCGTACTGGTGGTGCCCGCTTCTCTGCCTGCGCTCTGCTTCCACAATGCTCTTGTCCGTGATTGTAAATTTCTCCCCATCAGCTAGAGGTCCCCAACATTTTTCAGTGTTGGAACTATATGAGTACTTGGATGCTGATCATTTCAGCGCTAGACACAGTAGCCACGTCTATGCTAAGGGGAGAGAGGATCTTCTTCAGCGACCGGAATCCCGAGTTACCTTTTGACCTATAGCGAACCTGGTTCGCCACCCCAATTCAGCCTCCGCCCAGATGCATCACCGCTGGCAGTGTCAGACCTGTGGGACCGCCTTTACCCAAAGTCCGAGACTCCACCAGTAACCAATACTCCCCACGGCGCTTGACTGACCACATGCAGGGTCGTCTCTTGTTCGTCACTCTAAGATATGCATCCCTGGACCTGTGCCCAGTCTGCGACAGAAGGCATGTCGTCAGTGTACAAATTCTAAGACGAAATGCGACTTGCAACGCCCAAACTGTTCTCGCTGCATGCAGAGGAATATAAGGTGCGAGTATGTCGTGCCTTTGATTACAAGGGGGCCATGGGCGCATCCTTCGCCTGGACCCCACCGACAAGCGACTGAGAAGCACCACCGCACACCAAGCCTCGCGATTGTTGCAAGGACTGCACCCACTAGCTCTACAGAGAGTCGGGAATCGGCGAGGTATGCACAAGACCACGACCGATTAGAGGACAGAGATTGACTAACCCAGCGGCATGTTGGACCTTAACACCAACGCAACACTCACAGGATTCGGTTTCGGCAGTCCTGCGAACTTTACCGGTTCCAATTCCTCGTCAGCTGCACAATCATTTACTGGCTTCTCATGGCCATCCCCAGAAAGCCTATGCGCTTCTCTCGATATGTCACGGATACAGCACACCTCTGACTTGTCTGAAGCTCCGCTCGTTAGTGTTAAAAGTACACCTAACTGCTGTGATATTGACTTTGGCTTTTCTCATTCTTACGATGACAAGTGGTTTCTTTGGGCCCCGGGCCCCACCGGTAGTACACCTCCGCTAGTGAAGCACAGCATGGAGAACCTCCTACGTGTGATGAAGACGTGGCCAAGTATGCTAGCGAAAGGTCTTCAACCCCCTCCAATTTTACATTTCACCCACACATCACCCGACAATCTGCAGAAACCAATGGTGAACTGTATCGTACTTGCAAAGATGTGGGTTAATCAGAGCGAGGGCGCAAGTCAATGTGTTCAGCAAGCAGTCCTCCAAGAGATGCGCTTCTTATTTGAGACAGTGAGTGGGTTTTGCATCGAAAGTATGTTACAATGCTAAGCTCTCCAGTACCGTACAATAGACGAATGCTACCTCTTATCAGTTATGCAGACACTGGTCATGTATACTATCATGACTATGTTCCCAGGAAAGACCCAATCGGCTGTCTGCCTAGTTGACCCTGCCATCTTTCTGTGTCTTCAAAGGGTAGTCTCCTTTGTAGCCAGTACGGGATTGGTGGTACCAGAAGAGAGGGACGGTAAGCGACCGACGTGGGAATGTTGGATTCACGTTACCGCCAAGCGCCGTGCTGTCCTCTCGTTGTATTTCTTGCACTGGTCTTATAGCGTATACCATGGTCTTGAATCATTTGCGTGTAGCGAATTGGGCTTTATGCCAGCTCCAGCGCCAAAGTATCTCTGGCTTGCGGCAAGCGAAGAGAGATGGGAACATCTATACAATTGGTGGCTTGCAGAATGGAAAGATTGCCCATACACTATGCGCGATTTCGCTGCAATTCGAGCAGGCACATGCCTTGATAGACGGACCGAAGCCTGGCTGGAGGATGCAGATGAATTAGGCATTCTCTTCTTTACTACAGGTTCGATCACCTAGCATCGGTTGAGTGGTATTAGTCACTTACATGAACAGTCAATGCAGGAGATCGAGGTGATCCGCGGTTCAATTACGGCAACGGCATCGCTGTCTTGTCAACAGGAGAGTACCAATACTAACAAGAATAGGGTAAAGTAATACTATGTAGGTAAACCGTACCACTAAGGTAGAGTTAGACTGCCCCAAGAGGCAAAGATTAGCTAGTAATACAGCTTTGTAAAGAGTTGCTTACGCTTAGAAGCAATGTTTACTTGTAACACAGTTTTATAAAAGGACGCTTGCCCCTAAGAGTAAAGATGTCGCACTTAGGTGTGCTGATGATGATGCATCAGGAAGAATTCATGATGAGCAGAAAAGTTGTATTGTGTGTGTATTGTGCCTTGCTCTGGTGAACCTGACCCCGCACGTCTTAGATTAACGTGTTCCACAAGCGAGCCGATCAAACAAGCGAACCGATCAGTAGCCCTACAAGTTAAGCAATTGATCCACTTTACCAAACTACAACGCATAGAATAAATAATATATAAACTACTATGCTGTTTTTCGGTGCTTTGGGCACGTACGAGCAGTGTGTTCAAGCAACTCACACATACTGCACTTGCGTGGGGCGCGTGTTCGAGGCTCACGAGACATTGTACGAGCCTCGCTCTGAAGGACATCCTCTTCAATTTGCGCCTCCACCTGACGCTCGTGTATCTTGTCCTGGCCATCCTGGATAGTACACATATATCCCCCTTCAATAGTTGTACGAAACTGAGCTTTCTTCCGCTTTTGTCGTGCATTTTCAGCTCGAAGTGCTGCGTTCTCAACCTCAAGAATTGCCTTCTCATGTACGGCCTTCTCATAGCCCTTTAGCAGCTGCTGAAAGGCACGCTCTGTTGGAGAGCGAGAGGTTTTCGCACGACGCCTACGTTGATCTTGAATGTGCTTCGCCTAGCGCTTAACCTCAGTAAGGTTCTGAGGTGTTTTTAACTCCCATTCGGAGCCCTCGGTATGTACTGGACTTAGAGTCCGTACGACAGGCAGTAAGCTACTAAGGACTTGTTCTGGATCGTATGGAACAAGGCCGGTAGCTCGAAAACCACTCTCGATATTTTTTGCCGTAATTGCTTTGCTATGTGCGGAGTAGTAGACGTCAAAGAAGTCTTCTTTCGTGATGCGATTGATGCCAAGCCAGTGATGTTATTGGATTGGATTGGAGCTGGATCCGAGGTTCGATCCAATCCAGTCCAGAAGGTAAGGCCTATAGGCTCCTGGTTCTCCAATATGGATCCAATAGCATTATTTCCCTTTTCGGCGATTAGTAAGCAGATTCAAGTGTAAGAGATGCATGCTGTATATTTAAATTCTATAGGGAAAACCTATCAAATTCGCCAGTAGTACTTTTCTCTTCCATTATACAGGGCTCTTCCTCACTGCTACCCGCCTCGCTGCCACCCTCCTCAACGCCCTCTCCCCTTTCTGCACCCTGGCCACCAGACGTCACTTCACCACCTGTCTCGCCTTCCATCGAACCTCTCTCAGAGTTATCGAAAGCGTGGCGCTCAGGGCGTCCATACCAAGCCCGCAGGCATTCGCTCGCCTCAATTATATCCATCTGGAGTCGTGAACGACGATCCGTAAGGAGGAGCTTAGCACTGCTGAATAGGCGTTCGCAATCATCTGACATGGGAGGCACGGCCAATATGTCAAGGGCCATACGGGCTAAGTCCGTTTGCGAGTGATAACGCTCGTTCCAGTACTGAATAAGGTCGAATTCTTCGTCGTCGTTGAGGCGTATAACATCAGTACTGATAAACTCGTTGTAGTGGTTAATTGCAGGTACATCAAGATCGGATTCCAGTTCTAGGTGACATAGTTTTAGACGCTTGTGATTCCTAATAGAACTGAACGATTTCTCCTTCAAAACTGGGGCCTTGGATACGTGGTTAGGAGTAGGGACGTCTCCAGCGAACTTGCCTCTATATTCGTCAACCCAGAACTCCCTGACAGCATCAACGGCTGTTTGAATCCAGGGCTGCTTATCGTTGTTCCCATTCCAGACTTGATGGTACCATTGGTTCTTGAGAGTTGGATTTAACGAAATAGCGGCGTAGTAAGCCGGTGATTCGTCGGCCTTGTTGTAGTACTGCTCGCATTTCTGCCATGCAACTTCAGCAGCAGCGGCAAGCCAATTGTAGTCGTCAGCTTCGTTCAGCTTATCCTGACTATGGCCACGCTTTCGAAGGGCGTCTTTGGCAAGCTGTTCGAATTTCTGTCGGGCAATTTGGATTTCATCAATTAGCCAGTGCAACGACTGAAAATGATCCGCAAGAGTCCACTGCTTCCCTTCATTCATTAGGGTAGCCTCGTAGAACGTCTCAAGTTGGTCATGGAGGTGGCCGAGTTCGTCCCATTGCCGTGGGGTTAGGCGGTCGTCTAGGACATCTTTTGTGCCTGACGGAGGCTCGTATTGATCACAAAAGAGCTGAATACGTTCTTTAACGTTAAGGGCGCGTCCGATAGACAGAAAGTATGAGTTCCAACGCGTGGACTGGCTCTGAATAACCTATAAAGAAAGTAGCATTAGTACCTTACTAACATCCTTAACTGCGGGTTGTGGCCGAAGGAACTCACCTCTAATCCATCAAATGCAGCTAGATCACCGCCAATCTCAATTGATCTAAAGAACTGACGACGTTGAGGACTGGCCCGAATATATCATACGACATTGTGGAGCCTTCCTATGGCACCGCGCTTCCTCCAGAGCTCACCAATTCGCTTCAAATCCCCTTCGCGATATGCAGCTTCAAGGTCCCTGCAAATCTTCTCTGCGTCCTTTCCGATGATAAAAGCCTGCGCGCAGAGGTTGGCAATATGGCCAAAACACCGAAGACGTCGTCGTAGGCGCTGCTTTTTACTCATATTTGGATAAAGAGCTTGAAGGACCAGGTCAACGCAGGTATCATTTGAACTCGCGTTATCTGCCATAAAGTACCCAATTCGGCCACTAATCTTATAGTCGTCGAATATATGGAGGAGGACATCCGCCATATTCTCGCCTGAATGTTCGCCAGCGAGTTCACGAAGCGCAAGAACAGCTGTTCGTCGCTTGCCCTTTTTGTCGATGAAGTGAGCGACACAACCGAGTATGGCCAGATAATTAGGTGACGTCCATAAGTCAAACGAAATCGACACATTGCTGTGGGCCTCTTCCATGTCCAGACGCAGCCTCTCCTTCCGTGCGTCAAACGCCTCTTTAATCCACCTGCGAATTACCAGCCTGGCCTTTAGGAGGAGCTTTGTTAGGCCAGGAAAGATGTAAAAGAGGAGTTCGCGGAAGTAGGCATTCTTAATCTGAAAGAAGGCGATATGGCAATAGACGATCCACTGAATGAGAAGTTCCTTAAATTCGTCAAACCGGCGTCTGAATACAAGGGTGGATATATTATTGAAGTCAATGATTGATGGCTGTGACGAACCCTTCTTTCTCGGGTTGAATTCACCAGTCTTCCTATCAATTTGGTGTTTTGATTCGAGGTGGTCTAGGGCAGTAGTATTACCGTTTCCGGATGTTGGAAGCTCCTGCTGGTGATGTTTTTGTTCGCATAAGTAACAGTACCAGAACCTCTTCGTCGGATCCTGCTTGAACTGGATATCCTCGCCATACATCCAAACAATGGACGTCCTCTTCCTATTATGCTTCTGGGGCTTCGCCAAAACGCGGCAGCGGACATACTGCTTCCCATTCAGTTTAAACTCGTCGGGCTCGATCAACGTGTTATCGGCGACGTCATTTCGGCGAGGGCTGATAGATGATGGGGCAAGAATAATTCTGTCGGTATCTGTGGCCTTAGAGCAGCCGCTGAAGTAGCTTTTGATCGTCATGGTGTTACTGATAAGTGGACCGTATGGGCATGTCTGCCATATCGAGAGTACTTCAATAGATGTGCGTGACGCGTTTTCCCAAAGAATTTTATTAGGAAACATCGTCCTTGTAGCATTACGCGGTATGACAGACGCGTGTATTGGTGCTTGGTGCTGCTACAACAAATTCGCTTGAGTCGCTACCTGTCTAATCGAGTTTAGCCTTTGCCCAGTTGGGTTAAGTCATTGGAGCTCCAGGAGCCTACAGCGAATCGATCCAATCCAATCCAAATATTTGAGGCACCGGATCCACCCCATCCAAATACGATCCACGCCAGTCCAATCCAAATGCCCTCCAATCCAATAACATCACTGTGCCAAGCCTCATCTTCCCCTCTACCTCTTTACCGTACGAGACCTTAAGTGGGCTAAAACAGCCTACATCAAGTGGCTGGAGTAGATGGGAGGAATGTGCAGGCATACAGTGCGCAATAATACAGTTCCGCTTACAGTAGTCTTCAAATTGCCCAGTAAGGTGGCTCCCATGCCCATCAAGAACAAGAAGCCGATATTTCCCCTTCGTACGAGACTCGGTGTGCTTATTGAAGTGCTGAATCCATGCATACCCAATCTCATCGTCTGTCCATCCCTTATCGCTAACTGAGATTGCCCAATTAGCTGGCACAGGGTTATTAGCACACCAAGTCGCCTGATAGAGCTTTGCCTTCAGGATAACAAGCGGGGGGATCTCCCGCCCTTGCGAATTAACCCCATGTACAACAGTGACCCATTCCCGATTTTCTGGCTGTGTAGTCCTCGGACGACCCTTTCGTCCGCTCGAGTGACTACTCTTGAGGTTGAAATAACACCCATCTGGAAGCCAGTCTCATCAAAATTGTATATATCCTCGTTGAGTATCCCATACTTGTTAATCGTGTTTCGTACGAGGTTAAACCAGCCTTGTATAATAGTAGGGTCTTCGCATTGCTTTCGGTCGTCGTTGTACTTGCGATTGTACTTCGAACGGAGCATATCGTGCTGGTTAACAAAGTTTCTAACCCAGTTCTGGCCGACAGTTTGGGGTGGTGTCTCGCCGCGCGTTGCAAGGAATATCTGCGATTTCTTGTACGACAGAGATTTAGGGAGGAAACCCTTGAGCATCAAGGTCGAGAACACGTTGAAGGAGGACTTGTTCTTCAGGAGAAGTAAGTTTACACGTTACTGGTCGAGAATCGTGTCGTGAAGGGGTACCATGAAGGCGGTCGTAGAGGGTTGTGTAAGGAATATCGTGCGAGCGAGATGCTGCGCGTAAAGATTTAGTTCGACCTGAATTATATGCTTGAATTGCTAAACAAAGTCTGCCTTCAATTGCAGAAGAAGAGGACTTAGGCATAGCTTGTTATGCTTGTTGAAAGCTGGAGACGCGTTGTACGCGCTAGAGCTGATCGGCTCGCTTGTTTGATCGGCTCGCTTGTGGAACACGTTATATGGCAAGATTACTAATGCAGTTTCTTCCTCAGGCTCCCTGAGATGACTAGTCTAGTTATCACGTGCCCTCTGAAAGAGGTTAGTGGCCCTGCGCAAGCGCCGAGACGGGACAATCCTCGACAGAGGGTCTAGTACCCGGTTTGCCGAAAACACGCGCCAGGACACTTCACTAAAAACAAACTCGTGATAGTTCGTCTATATACCTATGAATCGCGCGTTTCTTCGCAGAAATGGGATCTACACCCCTGATTTACGATACAAATGTCGACTACGATATTTTCAGTGACCCCATTGATGACGTTGCCGTCGACCCATGTCCCGCCCAAACCCCGCATACCCACACCCCCCTCACAAACCCCGACTGGTCTTTGGATGACGGTATAACAAGTCTAGAAGCGCTCACAGGGCATGAATTGAGGCCTCAGCAACGTGAGGCCTTAGTAGATTTGTATAACCGCAATGATGTAGTGCTGGTGGCTACTACTGGGTTTGGGAAGACGCTGGTTATAACTGGTTTCCACAACCTTATATCACCGTCTCGTCAACCTATCACATTGATTATTAGCCCCCTCAAGGCTATCCAGAACAATCAAAGTACTACTCTGAATTCGGTCTCTTCAAGCTATCGTGGATTCGTGCTCGACGGAGACACTAATACACTTACCAACCGCCATGCTATCGCTCGTGGAGACTACACGCATATTTGGGTATCTGCCGAAATTGCATTGGGAGAGCTGTTAGAGAGAAATAGAGAAGAGTTACCCGAGAAGGACCAGGGGCGATCAAGGAAGACGAAGCCTAGGGCCGAGGGCAAGGCCACTGCCGGTGGACCCATTCGGCGGGTGCGACACGTCTTCCCTACTGGATACGAGGACAATGGAACGTTTACCTCCGTGCTACAATACCCTGAGTTTCAAAAGCGTCTATGTTTAATTGCTATCGACGAACTCCATTTATGCAGTGAGAGGAGTTGGGGTGGGTCCTTCCGGCCAGCCATGGGCCAACTCCATAAGATTCGAGAGCAACTCCTTAATCATACACGTCTATTTGGAACTACTGCGACGCTTAAGCCTTCTGATTGGGATAAACTTAAGGATCGGGCTGGATTCAGGAACCCAGTCTGCTTTATCCGCGCTAATATATATAGGCACGATGTGTACATGCATATTATGCCTTGTCCTGATCCCCTAGGTATAATTAAGCGTATTATCTATACTGCCCTTAGTCAAGCTGGGAACGTAGATTCCACCGTTGAGAATCGCATCCCAAAGATTATCATCTTCCTAGCAGAGATTGCCCACTGCGTGGATCTTCGAGACAAGATCATCCAATGGCTCCAACAGCGGCTGCAGCGAAGACTCGATAAGAGGATTATCAAGACGTACCACGGGGATTTGACGAAGGTTTCCCGACAGGATATTGAAGAGAGATTCTCCAGGGGTGAAGTACGGATTCTTTGTGCCACCATCGCGTACGCTATAGGGGTTAATCCGGTCGGTGTCCAGTACGTCATCCAACGGGGACTATGTTGGTTGGTTGGTTGGTATTCATTTTACGTCTGTTTGATGAGGATTAAGTCCACCATCTCGCCTCCCGAAGGGCATATACGACGTGCTAAGCTATGGAATTATAGTACAGGCGCACTACCTTAGAAGCATTTCTTGCCTACGCAGGTATTGCTACCATGTCAAGCTGCAGCTCCCCTTCCAGTCAGGGAGACTGAGCCGTGTGGGTACATTAGGGAAGAACCCCTTATACTCTATGGCATAATGTGCCATTACGGTAGAAAGAGAAACAAGAGTGTATGAGGAGATTGTAAGGAAGGAGGTAGAAGGGTGAGAAGTGTCGCAGCCGTTGTGCTGCTGGTGCTGGTGTCGCTGGGTGCTACACTGGAGCCTGGCGCAGTAGCGTCTTTTACTACTGTGCCATTGCACGGCAGGAAGAGCTACCGTGGACAAATCTTACTATAGTACTGTGTGAGCTGGGTGAATGCCTCAAAGGCCTCTGGATCATCTATCAGCACTGCAGTATACGCGAGGCCGTCGGCCCGGCTAGCATACATGGCTATATGAATATTCACGCTGATTTTCTTATATTAATATTATATTCAACTTATCTAGCAAAACACATATTCATATAACATATTCATGCATATTCATATAAGGGCTCACGTGATGCCAAGCCACTGCAGTGAAGTAAGGAAGTCAATTGATGTACCTGTATAGCCCAAAAATTACCTCAATTACTCCTATCTGACCCGTATGCTATTAGATATCACCCTCTATAGCCTCTGGATCACACGGGAGGCCTATTCCGCCCTCGGCTGAGGGCCTAATATGACCCTCTCGCAGCCAGTTGCCGATACACTCCTGTCAGATAGAATGCTCAAATGCGATGAGGTATGTTGATAGGTTTTTCATTGTATTCATCATTAAGTTCTTTGCTATTTTTTTCCTTTTTATGTAGTGTGTGTGTGCCAAGTGGTTACACCCGAGCTTTGTGCTACAATGCTGTATCGCGTACGATCGCTGCTTGTATCTGACACACCCCCTCAGCTTGGAAACCATTTCAAGCTGGACAAGAACCACTTCCGTTGTCTTCTAGTGAATCTCGAGGTCGTGTACAAGGAGCATTGATCGCCGTCTAGCTACGCCTGTTCGATCTCTAGCTTCTCAATTTGGCTTTGGATCTCTTCAAGGCGTGCTGCTGTTATTTCTCTGCTTCCTGTGAGTTCTACCAGGCCCATTTGGCTTAGAAACTGTGTCCATTTGTTGGCTGGCAACGCCTTTGTAAAGCCATCAGCTAGCATGTCAGCCGATTGGACATGGATGACCCGAATACTTCTTCTTGACACCTCCTGTCTCAGCCAATGATTGTGAATGTCCACATGCCGGAGCTTGGTTTGCAGCCGTGAGACTTCATTATTGATTAGCCGGATGGTTTGAGTGTTATCGCATTGTATCGTGATTGTGTCCTCAGGCAGATTGATTTGCAGTTCCTTAAGTAGTCGTGATATGAATATAGCTTCTTTTGCCACTTGTGATAGCGCAAGAAGCTCAGCTTCTGTAGTCGATGTTGTGACTGTATCTTGCTTACTTGCTTTCCAAGCAATCAAACCGCCGAATAACTTGATTGTGTATCCCTGCGAGCTCTTTCTATCGATTGTGTTGTCTGCAAACGAGGCATCGCTCGCTACTTCAAGACAGTCATCTCCACCAAGCTCAAGGGCTCTTGATTTGGTGCTTTGGAGGTAAAGGAGAACTCGGTCAGCTGCTGTATGGTGCTCAGTGCCAGGGTTCATAAGGAATCGGGCCAGTCTTGATGTTGCAAAGGCGATGTCCGGTCGGGTTGTAACAGCTGCATATAGCAGAGATCCAATCTTGCGTTGGTACTTGTTGATTTCTGATGGAGTAGCTAGGCCGTCTCGGGGCTTTAGTTCAATGGCTGCCATTGGAGTGTCATGTCGGATGTCTTTTCTGCCGACTAAGCGGCTGATCTTGTCCGCGTATGCTGCTTGTGATAGCTGGATCTTGCGCTGCTCTCGGTTCCTAATGACTTCAACTCCAAGAAACCATTGAAGATCATCTCCACCTGTGATAGAGTACTTGTCTCTAAGATGTTGAATCGCTTGCTGGGCTTCAGTCTCCTTCTGCTTGCTGTATGCAAGAATGATATCGTCGACATAGAAGAATATGATAATTCCGTCTTTAATTAGGCAGCATGGCTCGTGAGGGACGTTCTGAAAGCCAAGTTTCTTGAGGGTTGATGTGAATTCCTTTTGCCAGAGGAGAGGGGAGATTCGGAGACCGTATAAAGCCTTGTTTACCTGGAGTATCGTTCCGGGCTTTCGGTAGCCGTGGGGCATTCTCATGTATACTTCTTGATCCATGGTTGCGTGGACAAAGGCGTTCGTGACATCGTATTGCTTGAGCTCCAGATTGTAGTGAGCTGCTATTGCCATCAGCATTCGGAATGAACGGCTGGCGAGAGTAGCTGCGTAAGTGTCTTGTGAGGTAATATTCCTTTGTTGGTCACCTCGGACGACGAGTCGCGCCTTACACTTCAGCAAGTGATGGTTCTTGTCTAGTTTGTAGGTATACACCCACATACAATCGAGGATCTGTTGTCTTGTCAGTTTGATCTTCTTTATTGGCACTTCGGACCATGATTTCATCTTGTGATGGCTTTTAAGGTGCTCTTTCTCAGCTTCCTTGAACCATTCGCAGAGAGGATGTTTCTCAATTCCTGTGTGAGAAGTTGGCAGCGGCGGTAACTCGCTTTGATGTGGCTTTAATCCTTGGGCCAACATTCGCTTCATCTGGGCCTTGTCGATTATCTTCCCATTGTGGGTTCCAACGTGCCCTGCTTGGGTGCCCGCTATAAAGGCCGCTTCCCAAGGAATCGTTTTTGATGAGCCAGATGTTGTTTGGCTATCTCCTTGATGCTCGCCAGATAAAAGTTGCGTAAGCAGAGCTACTGGCGGCGGAGTAGTTGGCGGAGAGGGGTAGGTGTAGTTGATCCTCCTCCCTTGATAGTAACCCGGTTGGTTACCTTGCTGGGTCGTTTCAGAGTCTTGAATGGTGTCGTCTTCATAAAACGTTTGGGTCTCTGGTTCCTCATGGGTTGGTTCTGGCAGTTCAACTGTCCTCATCCATGCAGCTATCTCGTTTAGCGTGCTGTGCATAAGGTTGTCCATAAGGTCTTCCGTCTTCCCGTCAAATATTAATTCTTCATCAAACACTACATCTCGAGTGCTGATTACTTTGGCCATGGATGGAATCCAGATTCTGTAGATATTGGAGGATCGGTATCCAACGAGGTATCCTATCCATGCTCTGGGGTCGAGACGTTGGAGTCGCGATTTGCCTCGAAGTGTATCGTCGGTAAGGGCGAATGCCTTACAACCGTATGCCTTAAGATGGGCTTGATTCGGTTTCCGCGGGGAGGTAATTATGCCATCGTACAGGGCTGCCGTAGTGAAGAAAACTTCGTAGGGTGATTTCCAGGCGTTTGAGTAGTTTGGCGTTCGATTGTATAGGTACACTGCTGCTCGTACGATCTCTGGCCACAGTTCCCATGGTAGGTTTGCGTCTAATCGTATCGTGCGCGATTTGTCTTTTACCACACCCCCTGAGCGTTCAGCTCCACCGTTCTGGGATTGAGTGTCTGGGGCGGAAGGCTCCAATCGAATTGAGCGCGCGGTACACCATCTTGAAACTTCGGGTTTAGTAGTCGCGATCTCTCCGTCGCATTCGATGACCTTGACTGTAATGTTGTACTGCTTCTTCAGGAAGCGGACGATGATATCCAGGAACCCGATAATGGACTTTCCGAGTCGATTGTCCTTGAAGTAGAAATCCCACATGAAACCAGAGTACCGATCAGTAACTAGCATCTGACTCTTCTCTTTTGTTGAACTTCCTTCCTCGTACGTGTGGAAGTCAATAGCGAGTCTTTCCCCAGGCCCTTGGTCGTGTACTCGGGGTGTGCGTCTTATCTGGCGTTTAGTCTTGGCTCTTCCACATGCGTTGCATTGTACAGTGGTGATTCCTTTGATGCGCACCCCCTCAGATTGTTGGACTAAGTGCTCGATTGCTGCTGGTCCTGGGTGTCCCATTCGCCTATGCCACCGCATGGCGTCGGCCTTCTGTGCTGATCGCTTGGTGCGGGAGTTGATTGCTTTCGTGAAGAAGGCGGCTTCGCCCTTGTCCTGGTGTTCGAGTATCCATTGGCCATGTGCCTCCTTCAGGTGTGTGATTGTAGTGTTATCCCGTCTCTTCAGAGCAGTAGGGTCACTCTGGTTGTCCCACCACATCCCTTGCTGTCTGAGTAGTCTAAAAGAGACCAAATTACACAGGATGTCTGGACACCAGGCTACGTTGCGCAGTTCGAGTTTAGTCGGCCCGTTCGGTCCGATGAGGTCGAGTAGGACTGATCCGTATCCTTGTATCCAGATCCGTGTATTTCCGGCCCAAATACAGTCTGCAGCCGTAGGCGGACTGAGGTCTCGGACTCGGTTACGATCGTTCGTGATGTGTATCGTGGATCCTGAGTCCAAAATAAACGAGTGCCTCAGTGGATAGTCTGAAGCTTCTGCTCGAAATGATGCAGCAGTTAAGGCAGCATTAATCGTTGAAATCTTCCGTCCCTCTAGTCACTCCGTAGACATTTCGGGTGTCTGAGACGTTGACGTTTTGATGGTTGGTGTTTTTGTGCGAGCTCTTTTCCCGCTCCTAAGCTGTTCTTGCAGGTCAGCGTCATGTTCCAGTCGGTGCCTTACCATCGCTGCGATTCCTGAGCGAGGTGTGAACCACTCTGGTGCTTTATTTGTGTGGACATAGTAACAATTCTCTAGTCCATGGCGTTGTTCACAAGCAGGGCATTTTACTCCTTCAGCTGCCGCTGTATCCCCTGTTGAGGACTGCTTGGATATGGTATTTTGACCAAAAGTTCGTTTTTGACGAGGTCTTCCCCGACTCCCCTGTGTGGTTGGAGTGGATGGTGCGCTATCGGCAACGTGAGAGGCGTCCCTGTCAGTGCCCGGGGTGGATTCACCACCAGCAGCGAGAAATGAGGTGTTCCCTACAGTAAAGGCGCCCCTCTGCTGCTTCCCCTTTAAAGGGTGGTACTTGCTCATGTGTTCTCGGAAGCGTTTCATCATTTCTTTGCGAGTCATATTTTGTTCTCGCCGACCATAGTCCTGGAATGTCGTTGCCCAGGTTGGTGCTATCTTCATGACTGAGTCAAGAAAGTCTTGTACGATATCTTGTATATTCTGTATTTCAGCGACCCCTTCGGTCTCCGCGTTCGTTGCGGCGTGGTCGTATTCCGAGAGCCAGGTGTCCCAACTCCCGGGCTGTCTCATTGGTTTGAGGGCGGCTAGGTATCGGTGACGTGCTCGCAACCGTTCTTCTTCGGCGTCTATTCCGACGGTTTGTTTCAGGCTGATGAGCCACGTTCGAATTGGTTCACCTGGCTTACAGCAGTTCTTCATGAGGTGGGGTGATACTGATTGTTGGATATATACCACCACTTTGTCCATATTCGCCCGTTCTTCGCGATAGTCTCTGTCTGCTATCTTGTATGACTCAAGGCGGAGTTTGTAGAAGTCGGTGTCCTCCTTCCACGCCTTGAGGCCGTTTGTTGAGAGCTCGGACGGGGCCTCTGGTCGCAGAGGTGCTCCATTGTCGTCGATACCAAGCGTCGTCTTTCTCTCGTACTTCGTGATGTCTGGCTCGGTTGGGATTCTTGGTTTCGTTTTCAGAGGAGTATTTTGAGTAGGATCTATCTGTTCCCACACGTCAAGGGAGACGCATCGCGTTTCTAGCTGTTGCAGCCATGGCGTGTACGTCGTGTAGTCCATTAGGAGTACGGTTGGTTCTCGCATTGTCGACAGCGACATTGTTTCAGAGTGTAATTGAGACAGTGAGACTCTTAATTGTCAGATAGAATGCTCAAATGCGATGAGGTATGTTGATAGGTTTTTCATTGTATTCATCATTAAGTTCTTTGCTATTTTTTTCCTTTTTATGTAGTGTGTGTGTGCCAAGTGGTTACACCCGAGCTTTGTGCTACAATGCTGTATCGCGTACGATCGCTGCTTGTATCTGACAACTCCATACATGGCTATATGAATATTCACGCTGATTTTCTTATATTAATATTATATTCAACTTATCTAGCAAAACACATATTCATATAACATATTCATGCATATTCATATAAGGGCTCACGTGATGCCAAGCCACTGCAGTGAAGTAAGGAAGTCAATTGATGTACCTGTATAGCCCAAAAATTACCTCAATTACTCCTATCTGACCCGTATGCTATTAGATATCACCCTCTATAGCCTCTGGATCACACGGGAGGCCTATTCCGCCCTCGGCTGAGGGCCTAATATGACCCTCTCGCAGCCAGTTGCCGATACACTCAATCTTCTCAATGCTCTCAATCCGTAATCGTAGCCTATCCCACCTAGCTGTGCGCCTAGCTCCTGAAAAGGTCCGCTCTGGCTCCGCTGACTCTGCTGGTATAGAGAGGATATCGATAGCCATGCGGCTAAGCCGTGGGTAAGCTATACGAACGTCCTCACTACACCACCATTGAAGAGGCGTAGTGCCCTCAGCAAGCGCGATAGGAGCCTCTGAGATAAAGTTATCCAAACCGTCCTTGCCACGTGTATTCGCCATAGTCTTATTCCGCACCTCTAAGCGCATCTTTGAGAGCATCGTGTCCTTTCGCTTTAATGAAGCAGGTACAGCTAAGGATTGCTCCGATAGCTGTGTCTCGACATCGCGATTATACTCGTTCTCCCAAAGTCCACGGGCGGCGGCAATCGCGCTCTCGTGCCATTCCTCGGGCCAGCATTCTTCGATGTAGCTCTTGCGTTTAGAAGGATCGAGAAGGAGAGCAGCGGCGTATACAGGGACATCCTCAGTCATAGTATAATACTTATCGAGTATAAACCAGCACATATCGATAGAGTGAACTATGCGATCATCGCGAGTGCTCGGCTGCGAGTAGTGGGCCTAATTAGCTAATTAGCATGCCATATAAGCTACGGATAAGTAGGAAGATGTGAAATTAGCCGTATACCTTCCACTTCTCGCAGTGTCCTAGGAGAAGGTCCAGCAGCTCAAGGGACTGTGAGATTGATGCCATATCGCCTTCAGCTTCCAACGTAGCCTCATGGAAAGGTTGGAGGAATTCTAGCGTTCTGCCTAGCATCTCCCAATCCCTACTAGTAAGAGTATTACCCTCGAGATCCTTATCATGCTCAGCAGTAAACTGGATGATCTGTGTCTTCTCCTTTAACGCAATAGCGATAACCCTGTACCATGAGGACCATCTCGTGATATTGTCGACACCTAGCTGCTTACCTACAGTATCGTACCATTGATCGTTATGTAGAGCTGAGCTACGTACGTAGACTGCAAGCATATGAAGCTTTGCTAGCGCTGGAATGCCTTGCCAGCCAGCGAAGCGCTCGTCGCTGTTGCTGGCTTGCTGCTGCGTAATTGCGGCTCGCTTGCCCCTCACCTTTGCAGATCTTCTCGTAGGCTGCTCCCTCCGCTCTTCCTGCTGTATTGTGGTATCCAAACGTGCCGCAATCTCCGCCGGATCCAGCTCATGTAATTGCTGTGAGAACTCCTCTAGCATAGTTGAACCGGGTTCATCAGCAGTAGCTTCGAGTGCAGCTCTAAGTGCTTCTTTTGAGCGAGCGAGAAGGAAGGCTTGTAAGGCGAGATTGATAATATGGCCGATGCAGCGGATTCTGCGGCATTTGTGAGGGTACTCGACCTATATAATAATTTAGCATAGTGTACAGCAGCATTAGCAGCTTAGTATGAGTTAGACTTACACCTAATTCCGCCTCTAAAATCTTTGCTAGCTCCTCTAAGCAGGTGTCGTTTGATGTAGCATTATCGCCTGTATAATAACCAAGGTTTTGAGCAGTGATATTGAACTTCTGTAGCGTACTGGCAATCAACCTAGCCTGCACAGCGCCAGAATGGCTGTATTTACACTCTAGAAGTCCTAGTAGTGCTTTCTGAAGCTAAAGTCCTCATTAACCCATTGAGCGCATATAGCGAGTACGCCATGTCGATGTGGTGATGTCCAGAGATCAGAAGACATGTGTATCTTCGACTGCGCTGTTTGAAGGCTCTCAGCAAGCTGTGAGCTATATAACGAGTAGTTCGAGTTAATATAGCCCATAGCCTGCTTTCGGTCGCTGATGAGAAGGTCTCCAATAGCTGGATTGCATGCCAGAGCTAGGTCTCGTAGCTCAGAGTACTCAACTGCCGAAAACGGCAGTCTGCGCCTTGTTAGAAGCCCCACAACTGCCTCAATGTAGACTTGCTTATTAAAACAGTTGCGGAGAGCAGCCTGAGAAGGACGAGAGATGATATACGAATCGATAGCGCCAGACGAAACGCCCGAGGTAGATATACCAGATAGAGTATCATTTGCAGCCTCGCTCGCTCGTATAAGGGCTCGGTGGGCCGTTTCTGCATGGTGTATAGCGTTGCCAGGCACTCGGTTCGACCATGGAGGATTCTGACAGTGAAGACAAACGTAAGCACGATGTCCCTTCGTCCTTCTGCGCTTTAGGCCAGATTCAACTTGGAAGTGTTCGTCGGGATAATCTACATAGAAAAAAGCGTTGAAATTCCATGAAAGTTTCGATGCAAACGAGCCAATAGAAGGGTTATTAGTCCATGAGGTTGATATCTCAGAAGCCTGAGAAGCCATAGATGCTAATAAGCAGTATGTTAATCCCGGAGTGGATGCCGGTAGTAGTAGGCAGGGAAGGAGATAAGAACTGAGTTTTTCTTGTAACAGGTTTCTAGCTACATGTATATACAAAGGAGTGAACTATCCAACGTAGTGCCAAGTAGGCTGCAGGTAGGCAGTAGCCGAGCTAGCGCAGGCAGTAGCAGGCAGCATGTTCGGTAACATCTGAACTCACGTGAGAGGTCAATAGTTCATGGGTTAGATGCTCTAATTGACGAGTTTTCTTTATGATCTAACTAAGAGATCAGATGTTATATGAGCCAATTAGAACCACCCCTCTTATACGAATATGCATGAATATAGAGACGTAAGTACATATTATATGCATATATTATATGAATATGCATGAATATAGATACGTCAGTACATATTATATTCATATGTTATATGAATATGAATATGAATATATTCATGCATATGCATATAAGACGTTATTTGAATATTCATATAGCCATGTATGGTATACGAACAGCGTACTTCACAACTGATTACCTCTACCGCAAACTTCAACACAGCCAACATCCCTCTTCGCACATACGCTCTTCATTCGATCATCCTCACGTACCTGATTCTTTCGTCATCAATCCTTACCTGGAAGAGCAGCTCAAGCATCCTGAGCACGCTCACTGCCTCGCTGCAGGCCACGTAAAGCACTGCTTTGAGTATCTTAGACAGGCGCTGATGTGTGCTGCAGACACGAACCTTGAAGATATCAGCGTGGAGGATGGAGAGGAGGGTGCGCCTGGGTGGGGGAGGAAGAGGGTGTGCAGGGATTTTGAGAGCGTGAAGGGGTGGAGTGCGAAGTGGAGGAATGGAGATGGCGTGGGGATAGTGTAGGTTTGTGGATATCGAGGCAGATGAGAGGGCCTAATAGTTTCTGTTGATGCAAATACATGGCTGGAAATGTTAGAAAAAAATTCTACTCTACCCATTCTATCTATGTTTTAGTTCTATAAACCCACAACCCAATTATTGCCCTTCCACCTGACCCTTCCATTGACCTTTTCCGTCTTTCCCCCTCCTAATTTCCCAAACTTCTACTCTCTTTCCAAGCCCTTCCACTACCTCGCCGCTCCCCTTTCCCTTCAACTCCGTTCCCCACCCCCGAATCCCCTTCTTCTCTTCCTCTGTAAATTTTATATCAAACCACTTCTCCAGCGCCCTCAACCGCTCTTCTTCGGTCTTACAATCCTCTACAACACTCGTCTTGCCTCCCAGGTTCTCCTTGACCACACCGTTGATAAGCATGCGTTTTCCGTAAATCTCTTCGTCCCCCTCCTGATAGCTGCTTGTGCGTGAAGTAACAGGCCGCCGCAGGAACTTGACAACGAGCGCGGTAAACGTTTGAAAACTCTCTGGATGACTCCCAGTGTACCAATTCAAGTTGTGGAAATCCGGTTCCATGGCCTCTGTTCGATCGTCAAATGCGTAGAAAGCGTTCCAGCTCTGCTCTTCAGTATTTCTGTACTCATAAATCCACAGCTTCGTCGCTTCTGTGCGGTTCAATTGGTTGGGAATCCAGTCACTCACTAGGCGAATCTGCTGGGTCCCAAGATTCGTCTGCGGCCGGTTATGCACAAGCGCGATGGGAGTTGTGGGGCCGTCACCGCCGAAGCCGATATCGATAGAATATTTTGTTCCATTAGAGAGCGTGACAATGTTGACGAGGTGTACCCATCCGCTGTACTCGCCTTGTGGAACACCGTCGACGCGGTGCCGTATCCGGATTGGGCTTAGATACGCCGGAAACCCAAGTGCGCGCAAGATGTGATTAAAGAAGATAGAGACTTGAAAACAGTAACCGCCTCGCCCGCGGCCGTTGGAGACGATATTGGTGAATGTGTTCTGTGGCAGGATGCTGTTTGTATGCGTGGGTGAATAATGTAGCCAGAGATTCTCGTAAGGGACGGTCGAGATTGTGTGCGTGTGGAGCTGCGTTAGGAAATGCAGGTCAGTGCATGCATTTTCGGAGTAACGGTATTGTTGCAAGGATTGATGGAGGCCTATGTATTGAAGGAAAGTGGAGACCTGGTCCTCATTGAAGGTCGATGGGATGGTCATGGTGGAAGATAGATTTTTTGAAGCCTCGCATACAGGCAGAAATGCTAAAGTATGAGATGAAAGAATTACAGAATAAGAGCTCTCTTTGTACTTGATGTGGGTGTCTGAGAAGTCTCTGTGGATTGTGACTCAGGTACTCGGCCCCAATGGCTGATTCTCAGTTTTTCTCCGAAAAAGGCCGTGCGAAGCACGGCCTTACTAGCTCAATGAACAAACACGCTCAATGAACAAAACGACGTAAAATGGCTTTTATATAGTAATTATATCGTTAAACGCTTAATTTATCACTCGCAGCCCTAGTCTAGCTATTCTGGCGAGTTACAGTCATAAAATTCCATAATAGGAGATGAGTAGCCCTCGTCATCGCTGCTAATAGGGCTATTTTCGAGCTGCGTCTTAGGGACATGAAACTGACTATCCTGTACTTGTATTATTGCTTGTTTTTCTTTAGAGAAGGATAGCAGCGTAGGTGCGTCTCCTTTTCGTTGCAGGTGCCGCGTGTAAGGATCTATGCCGCTACAGTTGACGTACGCGACTTCAAGTGCTAAAATCGAGCTCTCCATAATAGAACGCCTTGCTATAAACTTGCCTCTCTGTTCTAATATTTGTATAGAGTTCTCATATAAATCCTGGAAGCGCTTAGCCAGCGCTGGGTCGTTAACTCTGTACTCCCAACGCGTTAGTTCATCTGGCAAAGTTTTAATAACAGGGCCGTTAAATACAGTTATATGAGACCTGCTGCGCGTAATAAGTAGGCCCTCACGGTGACGCCGACTTGACTTTCTGCCCCAATTACGTACGTTTGATAGTATTTTCTTCCAAGTATTGAATCGTTTGACGAGCGCCTTTTGGTGGCGCGCGGCGACGGCGGCTTCCTGTTTAGCGGCCTCGTTCACGACCCTCTCTGCAGCCATCCTACGGCAATCTCCAGCATAAACAGGACCTCCGCCGACGTCAACTACACGTTGATTACGCCTACGACGCTCAGCGCGGGCGTGCTCGGCAGCCTTTGTTTGGTAGAGAGCTTGCTCCAGCCTTGCTGCGTTGCGGGCGATTGCCGCAGTGTTCGAAACGGATGGAGGTAAATCCACCTCCATGGACCTCCATCCATTTCCAGAGAGCCATGGAGGTTTGGAAGGACCTCTTGGCGTATGAGAGACGTTTCAGCTATCCTTTTTGGGAATACTGAAGCTATAGTCGCCGCAGTGAAGTGGATAGTTGGCCTGTGCTCAGCGGTGATTCTTACGTTGTCTCATCCATCTCATCAGCGATTCTCTCCATTCCCTCACTCACTGACTTCTATTTCGCCCAGTACCTAATCAAATGCCGCCAGAGGGGTCGCAATCGTCTTATCAGGCTGCTAGCCAGTCGAGAAAGCGAACTCGATCATCCCTTGACGCTCCTTCGCCCTCTGCACAACCGCCATCTGATGGAGCTGACTTGACCTCGGATGAAGAGTCACTCACAGAGCTGGAGTCTGAGAACGTTCTGGTCCCTACTAGGCTGCAGCGCACCAATAAGGATAGTAGACCTGTTTTTCAATCGCCTTTCGACTACTCCTGGGTGGATTTTGATGATCCGGCGCTTGACGGCCTCACTCTGCCATCAAAGGCTATCAAGACTCGCGCATGGTGGTGGAAGTATGGAGTGCCTCTCGAGGCTCGAGTGGATCAAGGCAACGGCCGGAGGGCTATTCTAACCTATTTCTTATGCCATACGTGTTATACGATTGGCCGGAGGTCAACCTGCAAGCTTAATATCACCAAAGGCCGCTGCAGTGCCCGAGATCACTTTAGAAACCTCCATCATACGACCTTCGAAATAGAGAAAGACCTTCCTCACGACGCCCAATTTGACGACGAAACTCTCCTAGATAGGCTAGATAGAAACGACCCTGTGCAGCGCCGGATCCTGAACGAGCTCACCCAGTTATTTAATCAAGATATCTCTAACAAGGACCTCCTAAGATGGGTGGTTTTCGACAACATCCCCTTCTATAAGCTTCAGAGCCCCTATTTTCGAACACTACTCTCTCGCCTAACGCCCTTTTCGAATCGATCAAGATTGCCAACTGATCGCACAGTCCAGAGGTGGGTTATGCAAGAGTTTAAGCAGCATAAGGCGGATATTAGGAAGCTTCTTACAAGCTCTTGCAGCCAAATCCACCTGTCCTTTGACGTCTGGACTTCCCGAAGGATAAAGGCTCTTAATGGTGTTGTCGCTCACTGGGTTGACAAAGATGGCAAGTGCCAATCAGCTCTTTTAGCTCTTACAGAGTTAGCTGATACTCATGGTGGAAAAGAGCTCTGCACTGACGTTCTAAGAGTTATCAACGACTACGGGATTCAAGAGAGGATTGGTTACTTTGTACTAGATAACGCCACAAATAACGATAAGGCAGTAGAGCTTATTTGCAAGGAGCTCTGCTTGAATCCTCGCTGGCGCCGCCTCCGTTGTTCTGGCCATATAATTAATATTGTCGCCAAAGAGGTCCTCTGGGGAGCAGACTACGAGATGTTTGAGAACGTTGTCGCCAATATTAATAACCTAAAATATGAGGTTACCGCATGGCGAAAGAAGGGCCCAATTGGCCATCTCGCGACTATTGTTCGATGGATTCGAAGGTCTCCAGGACGACTTCAACGGTTCAATAACGCCCAAAAGACTATATGGGAAGAGAATCACCCAAATGCTTCTGGCGATTCCCAGATTCTTAGCCTTATTATGAATAACTCGACTCGATGGAATTCAACCTACGACATGATAGTACGCGCCCTAAGGCTCCGTAGAGCAATTGAGCACTTCCTAGACCTTGAGACACTCCGTCTTAAATACCTGGTAAAAGAGCGGGTCGAAAAACCCCTCTCTGAGCGGCCTGAGGACTCAGTGACGAGGATCATTCTCCAGAATCGTATGAAGCCTGACGACTGGGCATACATGGCTATATGAATATTCAAATAACGTCTTATATGCATATGCATGAATATATTCATATTCATATTCATATAACATATGAATATAATATGTACTGACGTATCTATATTCATGCATATTCATATAATATATGCATATAATATGTACTTACGTCTCTATATTCATGCATATTCGTATAAGAGGGGTGGTTCTAATTGGCTCATATAACATCTGATCTCTTAGTTAGATCATAAAGAAAACTCGTCAATTAGAGCATCTAACCCATGAACTATTGACCTCTCACGTGAGTTCAGATGTTACCGAACATGCTGCCTGCTACTGCCTGCGCTAGCTCGGCTACTGCCTACCTGCAGCCTACTTGGCACTACGTTGGATAGTTCACTCCTTTGTATATACATGTAGCTAGAAACCTGTTACAAGAAAAACTCAGTTCTTATCTCCTTCCCTGCCTACTACTACCGGCATCCACTCCGGGATTAACATACTGCTTATTAGCATCTATGGCTTCTCAGGCTTCTGAGATATCAACCTCATGGACTAATAACCCTTCTATTGGCTCGTTTGCATCGAAACTTTCATGGAATTTCAACGCTTTTTTCTATGTAGATTATCCCGACGAACACTTCCAAGTTGAATCTGGCCTAAAGCGCAGAAGGACGAAGGGACATCGTGCTTACGTTTGTCTTCACTGTCAGAATCCTCCATGGTCGAACCGAGTGCCTGGCAACGCTATACACCATGCAGAAACGGCCCACCGAGCCCTTATACGAGCGAGCGAGGCTGCAAATGATACTCTATCTGGTATATCTACCTCGGGCGTTTCGTCTGGCGCTATCGATTCGTATATCATCTCTCGTCCTTCTCAGGCTGCTCTCCGCAACTGTTTTAATAAGCAAGTCTACATTGAGGCAGTTGTGGGGCTTCTAACAAGGCGCAGACTGCCGTTTTCGGCAGTTGAGTACTCTGAGCTACGAGACCTAGCTCTGGCATGCAATCCTACATGGCAGCGAACCGACAGGATCCAACTCAATCATGCCTCTTTGCGGCTTAGTCCCGGTTCCGGTTGAGCCGCTAACCGTAGTTGGTTAGATTCCGCGTCCCCTGAACCAGAAGTCAGGGGCGACCCCTTCCCCTACAACACAGCACTGCAGAAAGTTACAACTGACTGACTGACGACTACTACTTCTTACCAGCTGTTGTATTCTTGCTAGTGATAAGCGACTTTGATATTATTCTTATGCGCTCTACACGACCATGGACTATCTATACTGGCAACCCAGTCGATCAAGGATGCGTCCTGCAACACGGCTCTACCAACTCAACTCAAGCTCTAACTACAGCTACAGATACGGTAAATCTAGCTTGCCTTTATCCTCGATATTGGTAATCCCTTCAGCCTTTATATAATGCTAACGTGCGAGTTCTCTATAAAAGGAGAAGAACAATAATGCACCAGAGATTATAACCTACCTACAGGGCTACGGTTACCTGCTCTGCATTTCCTGCAAAAGTGTGATTCCTTTCAAGCTGTTATACCATCACCTGCGACACTACCACAATATCAGCTATGGGGTGTGTCAGGCGATAGTTGGCCAGTACGACGGCTTGCCTGTAGCGCAGAAAGATGCAGATGTCACGCCATTACCTAGCGGCAGTTTGCAGCTGCCATTCCTCGCTGCTCCGGTCCGTGGATATAGCTGCTTGCATTGCACCTGGCTCGCGGTCAATTGGGGCGATTTCCGGAAGCATTTAACCGAAGCTCATAATCTGAGAAAGGAAAAAGTTCAGAGAGAGGATGTCTCATGCTTCCTTCAACAATGGATCTCGTACAGGAAGATAGGGCGATATTGGCGCGTAGACATGACCCAGGCAAACACTATTAACTCTCTAAAATCAGGAACAGAACAAGAGCGAGCAGAAGAACGGCTAGCACCGGGGGGAGAAGAAGATTGCTGTGACCCAGATATGGGTGAGCTTCTCCGCATGGAGGACGAGGAAGAGCAAAGGCTCGCAAATGAAGTCCAAGTAAACTCATCTCTCCCAGTCGAACTAGAGCACGATGAGAATACACCCTGGCTTCGTCAGTCTGGGTGGCCGCGTTGGTTCGCATGCAGACCGCTTCATGTAATTGCAGCTACATCACAGCTTCCCTCGCCCAAACACGAAGATCTCTATCTTGGATCGTGGAACGGCACTGAATGGATTAGCTGCTCATCTACAGAGAGAAAGCTCTTGAGCCTTGTTGAGCTTGCTACTTGCGTGTTGGATAGATGCGAGGAGACCATATCGTCTACATCGCGTGTTCTTCGCTGCTGGTTACGTAGTTGGGGTCCGCACTACTGTCCCATCCCATTCGAGCTTCCAAAGCGACAAGCTACCCAAAAGAAGTACCGCTCGTACTGCTACCGCTTTCTTTGTTATGTCTTTCGAGCGAGGCAGGTTTGCCTAGCACAGGGCCAGGACGTGTACGATGTCTACGGCCTTACACTTACTGCACCCCAAGCAGAGATAGTAGATACTATCTGGGCGGAGTTGGGCGAGTTCCTGCCAAATAGAGCGGGGGGAGACCTGTCCGATCCCTTGTTACCATTGCCTCAACCATCGCCTTGCATCCTCGAAACAACATTTCGGCTGCTCGTTCTCTTCTGGACGGACACTTCAATAGACGGCGATTCAGGAGTGAAAGCGGTCGCTCACTTCTCTGGCGTGCTAGGAATCCACCCGTATAAGCTAACTCTCCGCACCGCATACGACTATACTCCGTATCTTTCAGCCTTAATCTGGGTAGGAAGGCTAGTCCTCCTTGAATATGCACTCCCATTGCGAGCTTATAGTTCGCTGAAACCTCCTCTCCAGGCACGCGTGGCATATCCAGATCAGGAGTTAAGGCTGCTCCGAGAGATCCGGCCAAAGTACCTCCAACGCGGAACCTTCGCGCCTCTTGGGTATTTGGTCGAGCGCCTCCAACATGGCAGAGCTATAGCAAAGCGGGAAGGTGCGAGGACCAATATCTCCTGGTCGCCTGATGGCCAGATGCTCGAGGTCAACGGATCTCATGTCACTTTAGGGGAGCTGCGCTATACAGTCCACTCCCTTCTGGATAGAATTAATCACGAAGCTCGCGAGTTGATGTTTCACTGGTGGCCTGATGTCAATCTGCATAAAATTAAGGACAACCTTGTAAGCTATCGACCAGGCTATTCATTCTTAGAGGAGCCTGAGAATGACCTGCGAATGAGCTTTAAGCATCTTAGCCGCCGAGCCTTCTCACATCAGGGGGGGAGGCTAGCCCTGCAAGGCTGTGGGCGCGGACGAGCGCTTGATTATCTACGGAGACGTGACAATCTGGTCAGACTCCTCTTTGCGGGAATTCATATGACCATCGGCATGCCCGCGAGGGGTGAAGAGATCCGCATTATTCGCTGGGCGAACACTATCGCTGTACAACGCAACATAATTATTCATAAAGGACGAATAATGATAATATTCTCGTATAATAAAGTATCTACGACAGCGAATCACTCGTTCTATATTGTTCGGGTGCCATGCCCAACAGTAGAGCGAGCCTTATTTCTATACTTAGCCTATATCAGGCCATTTAGCGACTTACTCACCCGACAATTAAAGCTCGTTAACGAAAAAACAAAGACTAATCCACATCTCTTTTCTATTAGCAACCGTCCTACAGTCTGCTTCAGCGCAACTGATTGCTCGAAGAGCCTAGAGCAGGCTACGGCAGCCTGCCCTATTCGGCTTCAGCTGAGCATCTATCGTCACATCGCTGTTGCCATTAGCAAGAGGCATATACCAACTCTGCTAGAGCCATTCGATCCGAATATTCCAAAGGACCACGATGGCTTCCTTCATCTGTTAGCTTTCCAGACAGGCCACACCCCGTCGATTCATGCAAGCGCGTACGCTCTCGAACGAGGATACCCAGCTAGACTACAGCCAGAGCTAATCGACCGTTACTTTGAAAATAGCTTTGTCTGGCATCGATTTTTAGAGATTACTGCGGAGAGATATATAGACAACGGATTAGATAGAGGCCAATTAGATCAACAGATGCTACGAGCACTGGCGCCAACGACGACACCAGCACGTCAAGCAGCAGATACTAGCGCATCAGACAAGGATCTTCCCGTGCTAGATACTGGAGATGAGGAGATGGTAGAGGTAAGAAGGCTTGAAGAGAGGCAGCTGCAATTAGGGAAGCGCAGCCTGAATAGCGAATCGCGCTCCTTCAGGCGGGAACAGAGCGTATCACGTCCAAGCAGAAGGAGCAGCAGCGACAGCAGCAGCAGCAGCAGCAGTAGTAGTCTAATGACCACAAAAATCGTTGATATGCAGCAGCAGCTTGACGCTCTCCTCCAGGAAAGGGCTACGAAGCGTCGAAAGCGCCACTTACGCCCTTGATATCTAGGTGCGGAGCGAAGTCAATCTAGTTGGGGCTCCCAGCTAGTCTTCCTTAAATCTGGAGTTATTACTCTGAATATAGTTACTCAATGCAAAAGATGGCAAGAAACTTGATAGTATCAACACCAGTGTCTGTAGCCAACAATCTTGTACTTAATGTTGATTACTAGAATATAGTTACTTATAACTAATATTTATAACTAATATTTAAATCCTACATTATATAGCAAGATAATTCTATTGCATTAAACTATGTTATATTCGTCGCAAACGAGAGAGTAATTATCTGTACCCCCTGCTGCACCGCAGTACCTGTTACAGGCTTAGATACTCACCTGCGAACCTGCCACCGCGTACCTCTCAAGCTGCGGCGAATGACGATAGCACGATTTGATAACCTGCCTGCTGCACAATCCTTTAATGATCTAGCGCCTCGAAAGGATGGATCGACGCTACTCTCTTACCTTCCTCCACCTGCACCCGGATTTTATTGTCCATGCTGTACAGATTTTAGGACTATTAACTGGCGTCAGATGAAAAGACATGCGAAGGTGGAACATGAGATCAGCGCTCCTGAGTGCGATCAAGATCAATCCAGATACAAATGTTACCTGCAGAGCTGGACGAAGAACTGGCCAAAATACTGGGTAGTAACCCTGGACAACAGCTCTAGCCAGCAAGAGATCCATACACAACCGCAATCTACAAGGGAAAAGGAGTACCTAACGCGAATGGATGATGATGAAGAAGAAGAACAGCGGTTTGATGGGGAGCTCGGCACGATCGCTCTAGACGCAGAGCTAGAGCACGACGAGAACACCGAGTGGCTTCGGGGCTGTGAATGGCCGACATGGTTTGCTCACAAGCCTGTTCATCTTATCGTCGCAGCTGCAGCATTGCCCTCCGCGAAAACATTAGAGGATCTCCAACTAGGCCTTTGGAATGGTTTCGAGTGCGTAAGCCCAGCATCGACAGAGAGGATTATTTGGAAAATACTAGAGGCCAGCAAGATCGTGTTTCAGCGATGCGAGATGACACTCCAGCAGACTCCGCGTGGTTTGCGTTGCTGGCTTCGGAGCTGGACCCCTTCTTTCCTTCCCTACCCATTCGAGCTGCCTCAACGCGAACAGACCCGACGAAGATATTACATCATCCACGAGCGGTTCCTGTGCTACATATTCCGAATCCTAGCACTGTCGCGTAGCATAAGAGAGCCCACAAGCGTAATCTCTGGGTTGCAGCTGACTACAGCTCAGCTAGCTATGATGAACCATATCTGGGACCATCTTTCTGTTGTCAGCCAGCAGGCAGACTGCGGGGTATTGCTCCAACCATCACTAGATGGTGTCCACGAGAATCTATTCCAGCTTCTTGTCATGTTTTGGACGGACCAGTCGCACGATGGAAACATGAGCCGTAGTGCTATCATACATTTTTCTGGGGTTTTAGGAATTCATCCTATAGAACTATGTTTCCGTAAACCCTATGATTATACGCCATTCATATCAGCGCTCTTGTGGGTGGGACGTCTAATCATACTCGAGTACGCCCTCCCGCTTGCACCATATAATCATCTCAAAGTTCCTTGGCCTGAGCGCACTACCTACGCCGACCAAGCACAGCGATTGCGTGAGCACATCCGACCTAGATATCTTCAACGAGGAAGCCTTGCACCAGCCGGTTACCTCATTGAACGGCTCCAGCATGGACGAGCGATTGCTAGGCGCGAGGGCCCTCGAACGAACATATCCTGGTCTCCGGATGGCTTAACGCTACATATTGCCGACATCAAGGTTCACATGCGACAATTTCGAGAAACGATCCACAGCGTTATAGCAGGTTTGCAGAGTCTTGCACAAGAGCTCCTTTTCGATTGGTGGCCAGACATCCAGCTCGATTCCGTGCAAGATAATCTTGCGACTCACCGCCCTGGGTTCTCGTTTCTAACACACCCCTCTAACAAACTCCAGGGGTCTTTCCGCGCTGTGGATAGACTGGCATTCTCAGAGCAAGGCGGGTGTTCACTAGAGACAAACAGAGGAAGGCTTAAGCTGAAGCAGTACCTAAAGAAATGCGACAAGTTTGTTCGTCTACTTTACGCAGCAATGCACATGACGGATGGCATGCCAGCGCGTGGGGAAGAGTTTAGGGTGTTACGCTGGGCCGATACAGTCTCCGTGCGCCGAAATATCTTTATCTACAAAGGAAGGATAATACTTGTTTTTGCGTACAATAAAGCAAACACGAACACTAACAATTCCTTTTACATTGTGCGCTCTCCCTGTCCTTTAGTCCAAAGGATCCTTTACGTGTACCTCGTATATATACGCCCGTTCTGCAGGCTTGTTAGCCGAAATCTAAGGCCCTGTTCTAAAAGTTCGACAAACCCTTACTTATTCAGCACGCACGAGAGCGCAACAGCATGCCTTACCTCGGATCAGGCTCACTCGAGCCTAAAAAGTTCAACAGCTGGATGTTCCACTCCCATGACTACTAGTCTATACAGGCAAATAGCGGTCAGCATCGCCAAGAAGCACCTCCCAGCTCTTGTTACACCATTTGACCCTAACACGCCTAAAGATTATAATGGCTTCCTCCAGCTTCTTTCTTTTCAAACAGGTCACAGACCAGTCACCCATGCCAGTGCATATGCGCTTGAGCATGGATTTCCGACCAAACTCCAACCAGATCTTATCGACCGATACCTCGTGAACAGTCACATGTGGCACGAGTTTACATTAACCCGAGAAGAGGACGTTCTAGATTATAGTCTAGCAGCTGCACACTATGACCCAAGCAGTACCTCGCGAGTCAGCTATTGCCCAGACAACGTCACTCTAAGGACGCCAGAGTGTGTCACACCTGAGACGAGCGATGTAGATTCATCAGATAGAGCCTCGCCTACACGGACCCGAGATCAAAGACAAAAAAGAGGGAAGAAGCGACAAAGAGAAATTGAGAGTTGTAGTCCTCTAACAAGAAAGATTCATATTATGCAGCGACAATTGCACAATCTTGTCCAAGAACGCGCTACGTCAAAGAGAAAACGAGCTTCATACCAACATACCAGCCGAGATTACGGAGGGCCTAATTCAGTAACCGAGCTAGAGAACAGTGATTTGGAAGATAGAAGAGTGCTTCAGGCAGGGAGTGGAGTTCTATATGTACATAAAAAGGGTGTGAAGCGCAAAGTCTACAATTCAGAAGCGCACAGTACTCGCCCTTCAAGATCTAATAAGCGGAGGAAAGGTTAGTATATAGATCCTATAACGCTACTCTGCTCTAAACCTAGTACCAAGATAAGGCCAGGGGTGAGGCCTTCCTGAGAGGATAGGGGTTTCCGTACCCGAATGGTGCCCGAATAGGCTTAAAGAATGGAATATTCAGGGGCTCTATTTTTACGGCGAAAGTTGTACACTACAGTCACTTTTTTTTATTAAACTTTTTATACAAAAACTACTTACTAGCATCTAGAGATTCTTATTTTATAACTTGCAGCCCTAAACAGTAACGTGTATACTAAGATAGGGTTAGGGTTTACCCCTAAATATAGAGTTCTGCTGGGACGCACGGATCCCAGTCGCTCGATCAACAACAACATCACAGACAGAGAGCAGCGCAGAAAATCAGCCTACACGCTTATCGCAGTCAATCGAAGACTCTATATGTTTTCTTGAAGAGTATGGCGTTATTATCTGCAAGCAGCATGCGACTGCCGTACAAAATCTTGATGTACATCTACAGAAGCATCACACTGTAGAACGCGAGACGCGCAAAGCAATCGTTGAACGCTATCAGGACAAGCAGATTAAGAGCCCGCAGGATGTCGAGTTACCGGGACCGCTGGGGCCGCCGATTCAAGAACTTGGGGAGCCGCTTGATGGCTTCCGCTGTGAAGAAGAATATTGTGGTGACATAACTACTAATTTGAATGTACTAAAGATACATCTAAAAAAATCCACCAGCAATCATGGAAAGGCGAGACAAGTTCGCTATATGAAAAAGTAAAAGTTCAGACGTTCTTTCGTAATGGAGGACAGCAGCGATATTTTATTGTTAATGTAGGAGGTAGTACTGGCGGTTTGGTGGTTTCCCGTGAAGTGGCAGATGTGGTAGAGCATCGGCTCGCGCAATGGAACGCAACGAAACAGATTCTCAAGGAAAGAGCGCAGGTTATGGAAGAGGAAATAGCAAAGACAGACAGGACTGGCTGGTTCAGTCGGACAGGGTGGCCGGAACATTTTGCGAATCGTAATCTGGTACATCTTGCTCATCAGATCCGACTACCCGACCGAGGTGATACGAAGCTTAAGCTTGCAGCAGAGCTAGTCGAGCGACTAATAGAAAGAAGCGTAAAGGGGCTATCAACACTTGCACGAGAGACAAGACGATGGCTGAAGAGCGCGCAGCGGAAAGGGCCCGACCCGCGACCGCTCGCTCGACTGCAAAACCCGGAGAGTCAGGCACGATATGCGAGCTACATGGTTAAGTTTATCTGCTACATGCTGCGTATCATCGCCGACGAAGAGAGGATGGTTCAGCGTGGCTATGGTATAGATAATGGCCGCGATGATGATAGTGATGGCGATAGCGTCGTGTCTGACAGTAGTGTGGATTTC
This sequence comes from Pseudopyrenochaeta lycopersici, assembly GCA_003313425.1. Lineage (NCBI taxonomy): Eukaryota > Fungi > Ascomycota > Dothideomycetes > Pleosporales > Pseudopyrenochaetaceae > Pseudopyrenochaeta > Pseudopyrenochaeta lycopersici. Next base: position 120,718 of record NHZP01000086.1, read on the forward strand.
AAGTCCCAGTCAGATCGAACGGGAAGCGACGCCGAAAGCGATGACAATGACCGCCCGCGCCGTAGCAAGAAGAAGAAGAAGAATGGCATAGATATGATGAAGGATGCACGCGAGCTATTCTGTTGGCACGGCGAGCAGAAGGAACTGGCGATACGGCTGTGGGACTGGCTAGACAAGGACCCCGAGGAGAATAGAGAAGCTCAGCTTGACGCACTGCTAGAGGTATTTGCATCGTTTATATTTCACAACTCAGGCGACCGGCCGCTTAGTAGTGGGTTGATTCATTTTCTAGCCGTTATGGGTATTGACGCGGATATGGGGCGCTTACGCACTGCGAAGAACTATTCGTACATGCTGGCTGGAGTCGTATACTGCATACGCGTGCTTGGCGTAGAAAAGCTACTGCCGTCAGCACTCCGCGAAGAAAATTCAGACAGAGAGCGTAAACGCTTCTTAAAGATGAGAAAGCAGTATCTTGCCGACGGCGCGTATAGCCTGATGAGCGAGGCTATCAACATGTTGGCGTATGGGAAGTTTGTTGCGCTCGCAGCGGGCAATTCTGGCAATGCGTACTGGTCAGAGGATAAGACGATTTTTTATCTCAACGGCCGACCGATTTATATCAGCCGCTTTCGCACTATGGCACAGAACATTGTCGCCGAGGCAGAGAGTATGCTGTGGCAAGAGCTGCTCTGGGTTGCGGGGGAGAGCGATCGATTTACTATCGCACTTGAGCGACTCGTTGACGATGTTACGTTTACTCGGCGAGGGGAGTCTTTTATTAATAATGCTGAGAATCAGCTGAATAACGGACTCAAGTGGATGCTCACACAGGCTGAGCAGAGCGGAGAGGGCCGTAGGCTTCAGTCGAGCGACGGGAAGTGGAAGGTAAAGCAGGTAAAGCGGTATCTGCGTTTGCTCAATCGCTTCTTGGAGCTACTGCTGCTGTGTGTGCATGTGACATCTGGGCAACCGGGCCGTGGATCTGAGGTAACGACAATGCGGCATCGGAACGGGTCGCTGCAGGACCGCAATATCTTCATTATGGACGGACAGGTGATGACTGTGGTCCGCTATCACAAGTCGCAGTCACAGTGGGACAAGCCGAAGATCGTGCCGCGCTTTCTTCCGCCGCGGTTGGGGCAAATTATGGTGGTGTACTTGGTATACTTGCAGCCGTTTCAGGAATATCTTACTGTAGAGGTGCTGGGCGGCAATATGAACGACTATGTATGGGCGGATGAGCAGGGACCGTGGGGGACGGATCGACTCACGCGTGTGCTCAAGCGAGAGACAGGTAAGAGGCTGGGCGTAGAATTGCATACGCTAGACTATCGACACACGGCAGTTGGCATCGGCAGAGTTGTTGTAGGAGAGTCGTTTAGCAGAGGGTATCAAGACGAGGTCGGGGAAATTGAGGAGGCAGAGGTAGACGAGGCGGACGAAGACATCATCGAGCTACAGAACGCGCGGTCGACCGTAATAGGGGTAGGGAACTACAGCGTGCCGATCGATATTATCAAGCATCTCAGCATACGCTCGATCGAGGCGTTCCGGCCGCTGAGTACGCTGTGGCATCGCTTCTTGGGGCTTAAAGGGCGGAAGGATGATCAAGAGGTATGGTCAGGCGGCACCGGTACGGCAAAAAAGCGGCTAGAGCGGAGTGACGAGGATGAAGGTCGAGACGAAGGGCTTGTTATGCGGCCGAAAGAGACGCGAATGGAAGATGAGAGAAAAGATGCGGTCCGCAGGGCGATGCAGCAGGTGCTAGGTCGAGAAGACGTAGGGTTTCGATCTGTACAGCAGGAGCAGGCAATACATGCTGTGCTCGATGGGCAGACACCGCTGGTAGTCGTGCTCCCGACGGGCGGGGGCAAGAGCTTGCTGTTTACTGTGCCGGCTTGTATAGAGAAAAATGGAGTAACGGTAGTTGTAGTACCGTATCGAGCGCTTATCACGGACTTGGTAGAACGCATACAAGCGTGCGGAATTGACTGTATAGAGTGGAAGCACGGCGAGAGCAACCCGGCATCGATTGTAGTCGTCAGCGCAGACGTGGCAGGCGACATAACAAGCAACGGGAATTTTGTCAGCTACGCAGAGATGTTGAACAGCAAAGGAATACTGCGGCGGGTCGTTGTGGACGAGTGTCATCTTATCTTTACAGCAAGTGACTGGCGACAGAAGCTGGCGATGCTGAAGAATTTGCGGTTGTTGCCGTGCCCGCTGGTACTGCTCACAGCAACACTACCGCCGACGCGAGAGGGAGAGCTGGACAGAAGCATGATGATTCGGTGCGCGAGGTATATTCGAGCAAGCACGGTACGGCCGAATACGCGCTACTTTGTGTCATGGTGCGAGCGCGAGAAGCTGGACGAGACGGCGCTTATTATGTGCAAGCGACAACAGCGACTGCTACTGCATCGAGGGGAAAAGGGGGTGGTATACTGTCGGAGCAAACAGCAGTGTGACGATATGGCAGAGGCGCTAGGGTGTCTAAGCTATCACGCCGACGTACTTGACCGTGCAGGGCGGTTAGCAGAGTGGCTCGAGAAGGGCGGACTTATTGTAGCTACGTCGGCGCTGGGAACAGGGGTTGATTACCCCGGGATTCTGTATATACTACACGTAGGGATGCCGTGGAGCATGATTGACTACGCGCAAGAGAGTGGACGTGGAGGGCGAGGCGGGGAACGGGTTGACTCGGTGGTGCTGGTGGCGCAGGGTGAGGTAGAGGAGACGATGAAACAAAAGAGCGAGGACTTGGACGTGCAGGCAGTAGGCTTATTTTTAATAGGCAGCGGGTGTCGACGGGGGCTGATGAGCAGCTATCTTGACAGACAGCAGGTCAGCTGTAACGATATCGAGTCGGCTGGGTGCGACCGTTGTGGAGAGGGGCTGAGAGAGTGGCTGGATGAGCAAGAGAAGGCGAGCAGGGAGTGGCAGACGGTGCGAGAGAAGATGGATGAGCTTCGGCATGGGTGTGTTATATGCTGGGTGCTTGGACAAGGGATAGAGGAACAAGAGGGTGTATGGACAGAGCACCGTACGATGCAGTGTACTGCGTACGATGGAGCAAGTGGGAGAGAAGTAGATGCGTTTCGGCGGAAGATTTGGGATAAGGGAGGTATTCACAGCTGCAGGCGGTACTAGGTAAGTCAAAAGTACTGCGCAACAGGGGAAGATGATAAGGCGAAATGTCAATGGCCGAATGTAATTATACCGATGGTATTTACAGCGATAGGATTCGGCGACGGAGTAGAGGTTATACGAAAGTGTGGGTATACCGGTGATAGTACCGAGGAGTATGCGAAGTGGCTTGGGGGGCGGTATAAAGCGCGAGTTTGGGGAGAGTTTTTTAGCAACGCGATGGTAACGGCGATACAGATTGTACTACGATTTAAGTAAGAAGAAGAAGTAGAGAGCTAGAAATAGAAAAGTAAGGGAAATTAGAGATTCGTTTCTGTTAGGGACGGAAGTTTTATTTAAGCAAAGATAGTGATTCAAGTTGAGAGAAGGGCTTACGTGAGAGAAAAAGGGTCGGGGGTAGGCCCGTCCGGTGCAGAAAAAGAAGCAGAGCTTTGTAGAGAAGTAGAAAGAAAGAAGAGAAAGAAAAACCCGGCCGAACCGCTTAGGTCAGGGAGAGAAGAGGTAGCAAGGAGAGAAGGAAGAAACCCGGCCGAACCGCTTAGGTTAGGGAGAAAGAGGGGAAAGAAGAGAAAGAAGAAACCCGGCCGAACCGCTTAGGTCAGGAGAAGGAAGAGAGAGCGCCCGCAAACCGCGAAACAGCAGAGAGAGGGGAGAGGATTTGGGTTCGGGCCGGATCGAAAGTTAGAAAGGCGGAAACTGACTTGCGTCCCTGTTGGAACAGAAGTCAGAGGCTGTAAGGTGTTAGAAGATAAAAAACAAACGTAGGAAGATAATTACTAGGTTTAAGAGATAGTTTAATAATTAGATAACCGCTTAAGGCTAGAAAGAGCGCGTACCTGGGTTCCTGTTATCTGTAACCCGTAACGGCGACCCGTAACGGCGACCCGTAACAGTGACCTGTAACAGTAACCCGTAATGGCAGTCTATAACTGTAACCTGTTTTTTAGCAGAGAGGAAGGAATAAGAGGCAGGGAAAGCGTCTGATTTAGGAGAAGAGGAGGGTAGGTAGACTCGTTAGTGCAGAAAAGAAGTTGAGCGCAGCAGGACGAGAGGGCAAGGGCAAGGAAGAAAGAGTAGGTGGAGGGCCCGTTAGGTGTTATAAAGAGAAGAGAGGGCGGCTGTAAAGCGTAGAAGAAGGGGACGTAGCATAAAGTTCCGTTAGAGTTAGAACCGAAATCAGAAAGATAACACTGTAGAAGAAGAGAGATACGCGTAAGGTATCACACGAAGAAGTATTACAAGAAAGAGAGAAGTATATAGAGAACTGCTTAGGTTAGGAGATAAATAAGATAGTAAAAGGCAACCGCTTAGATTAAAAGAAGAAGACAAGAAAGAAGAAGAATAGTAGGAAGATAAAATTATAGACAAAGAAAATATATAAGAAAAGAGAAAGAGAAAGAGAAAGAGAAAGAAGTAGATAAATATATTAGTAGAGTTATTAGTATAGTAAATTAGTAAAAGTAAAAGTAAATAGAAATAAAAATAATAAATTAATAAAATAGTACAAGGGTTAGAGATAAGGTAAAACGTGTTAGATTTAAATAGAGAGAAAGGCATAAATAGTATAGTAGTGATAGAGTAGGTAGAGATAAGGGTAAGTAGGAGGAAAATAAGAATAAAAAAAAATATAAGAATAAGGTAGAATTTAGAGAATAAAAGTAGATAGAGAAGAGATTATTATATAGGATAGGGAGTTATTAAAGAAGAAGAAGAGTGCGTAGAAAGAAATTATATAAGAATTAGAGTTTAATAGATTAAAAGTTAGTAAAGAGTAATTTTTAAGGTAGAGGTATAGTATTTTAAAGTAGAAGAAGAGAGTAGAAAAGTGTATAGAGAAAAGAAGTAGAGAGTTAGTAGAAGTTAGAAGGAGAAGAAAAAGAGTTATTAAAGAAAAAAGAAAAGTAGGATTAAGGATTTTAATTTATTTAGGTTTAGTGTTAAAAGTATTTAGAGTTAAGAATAAGGTAGAAGAGGAAAAGGGTTAGAGTAAGAGAAGTTTAGTAGTATAAAGAGGAGTAAAAAGAGGAGAGGAGGGGAAGATTAGGTTTTAGAGGAAGTAAAGAGTAAAGAAGAAGAGAGTAGAATTTAAGGTTATCAGGGTAGTAAGAGTAAAAAGAAGAAGTAGAGGATAGTATAAAGGAAAAGAGTTAAAAAGAAGGAAAGGTAGAGGTTTAAGAAGAGTAAGAAAGAGAAAGAGGTAGAGAGTAAAAGGTAGGAGGGGAGAAAGTAGAAGTAGGGGGGTATAGAAGAGTAGGAGAGGGTTAGAGTTAAAAGAAAGAGGTAAAGGAGAAGGTTAACGAGAAGAAGAGAAGGTCAGGCCTTATGAACACCCAGAACTATGCGGTCTCCCCTTTTTTCTCTTGCCCTGTGCGTTCGCTAATCTTACGAAACAGAAGGAGAACACCTAGAAGAATGCGTCCGCCCCCTTTATTCTGCGACTAAACCTTTCTTAGCTAGTTCTCTAACCTAGATTAGCTAGTACCTACGCGTAACGCGTTAGAGCATAAATCGCGTTCCTAGACGCGTAACTACGCGTTCTATATAATAGAATAAATAAGAGTAAAAGCGAAAGGGAACAAAAGAGAGAAAAAGAAAGAGTATCTATGATGTTTACCTTTCTCCCATCCTACAGCGTCCTTGTCTGCCGCCAGCATACCTGCGCTGTCTACGGCCTAGATCAGCACCTAGAGCGCCAGCATAGTATACCTGCAACGCAGCGGAGAGAGCTGCTCGCAGCCTACCAAGGCCTTAACTTAAACCCGCCAGCGGAGGTCCCTCTCCCTCAACCAAACAGCCCGCCTATCGCGGAGCTAGGTTCCCCACAGGACGCATTTCTCTGCTGTAATCACGTCGCTAGCAGTAGCAGTAGCAGTAGTAGTAGTAGCACTACTACTAGCAAGCGCTGCGGCTTTCTAAGCACAAGCCGTAAGTGTATACAGAAACATATAAACCAGCAGCACGGTATAAAGCTTACACGCTGGTCCTCTGCCTCTGCGACCTCGCACCAGGAGCACGCCACGCAGCTATGGAGGCCAGTTAAGGTGCAGACTTTTTTCCGCGAACGGCGCTACGTCCGGTACTTTGTAGTACAGGCCGAGCAGCAGACGCAGGAGCAGGAGCAGACGCAGGAGCAGGAGCAGACGCAGGAGCAGGAGCAGACGCAGGAGCAGGAGCAGACGCAGGAGCAGGAGCAGACACAGGAGCAGGAGCAGGAGCAGACGCCAGGATCAGACGCAGGATCAGACGCAGGATCAGCCGCAGGATCAGCCGCAGCAACAGCAGAGAAAGCAGCCAGATTACCAGGAGACGCTTACTAGCTTAGTAGCTGAATGGACAGCTATTAAGCGTCAGGACCAAGAAGCTATTAGCCAAATCGCTGAGGAGGTTTCTCTCTACAACCGCACTGGCTGGTTTAAGCGGACGCAATAGGAGCAGCACCTTAAGGCCTACCCAGACTGGAAGCGGCTCGCCTACGCTGTACGGCTGCCAGGCGACGACGAGCCAGCACTACAGGGCGCGGTCCGCCGCGTTGAGGAGGTGGTGGAGCAGGCGGTTGAGGGACTCAGCTCGCTATCCCTTGAGACGCTACGCTGGCTACGCAGTGCAAGTCTACGGCGGTCTGATATACGCCCGCTAGGTCGTATGCAGAAGACAGCAAGCCAACGTCGCGCGGCAAGGCTCTGGGCACGACTAATCTGCTACTGCCTGCGGCTGATTGCTTCTGAGGAGGAGGGGGAGGAGGGGGAGGAGGAGGCAGGCAGGGGACTGCAGCATATCGCCCGCCTATTCCCCTGGCACGGCGGGCAGAAGCAGGAAGCTGTGAAGCTCTGGAGGTTGCTGACAGGCAGCGACCGCAGCAGTAATACAGGCGAACAGCAGAGAGCTGTCCTAAGTCTGTCTAAGGCGCTGTTCTGCCAGGAGATATACCACCAGCCTTTTAACAGCGGCCTAATCCACTTCCTAGCTGCGCTAGGTATTAACCCAGATACAAACCGGCTACGCGACGCCTTACAGTTTGCTACTCTTCTTAGCTCCCTTATCTACTGCGTACGCGTGCTTGCTACTGAGGCCTTCCTCCCCTCTGCCAGCGCACAGAGCAGGGTGCTGCCGCGACGGCTGCTCTACTACAGCAGCGAGCGCGCTATCTTGTTGATAGCTCGCATAGCCCAATGAACGTTATAATCAGCCTACTTGCCTACGCTAAGCATATCTCTCTACGTACGCCAGGCAGTATCGCAGGTAGCATGTGGTGGTCGCCTGACCGCCAGACGTTCTTCCTTAAAGGCCGGCCTATTAAGCTAGAGCGCTTTTGCGCTATGGCGCAGGGGATTGTAGCTAAGGCAGAGAAGGTTCTATGGGAGCAGCTACTCTGGATAGGAGGAGAGCCAGCGACGCTTTGTTAACCTAGCAGCAATCCAGGACGACGTGTCTATAGCAGAACGAGGCGCCTGCTTCCTATCGCCAGCTCAGCTTGACGAGGGCAGCAACTGGAGTCTCGCACGGCTAGCTAGCGTGCGAGCTGCACAGCGGCTATATAAGCAAGGAGAAGAACAGGAAGGCGATCAGGCTAAGGCGTCTCTGCAGTGGCATAAGAAAAGGGTACAGCAGTATCTACAGTGCGTAGGTCGCTTCCTAGAGCTGCTTTGCCTCGCAGTGTATATTACAGGCGGCAGCCAGCGCGCGGGCCCGAGCTACTGTCCGTTCGGTGGCGTAATGGGGTACTCCAGGATCGTAACCTCTACATAATTAATAGGCAGGTAACGCTAGTAACCCGCTACTATAAGACACAGGCGCAGTGGGATCGACCTAAGGTAGTACCGCGGTTCCTGCCAGAGGCGTAGGCGCAGTTAATTGCTGCGTATCTACTCTACGTTCGGCCACT